>VZRV01007622.1:483092-527536 GCA_013398115.1 Falcunculus frontatus
TTATGGGGTGTGCAGCGGCGTGTATGGGGTGTGCAGCGGCGTGTATGGGGTGTGCACAATGGGCGTGTGCATGGGGTGTGCACGGGCTGTGCGTGGCGTGCACAGGGTGTGCACGGTGGGGTGCAGGGGGTGGTATAGTGTGCACAGTGGGGGTACACACAGGGACGTGCACAATAGGGGTGTTATGGGGTGTGCACAATGAGGGTGTGTAGGGGGTGCACGGGAGGGCACAATGAGGGTGCAGGGGTGGGTAGGGGATGCACAAGAGGGTACACGAGGGGTCTGGGGTTTGCACAGGGAGGGTGCAGGGTGTTCATGGGGTAGTGAAGGGGGGTGCCTGGGGAGTGGTCAGGGTGCTCTGGGGTGCTCAGGGGTGCAGGGAGGTGCACGGAGCAGTGCAGTGCCCTCCAAGGGTCCAGTGCAGGATCCACACACTGGGATTGGGGTGCGAGACACAGCTCGTGGCACTCCGGGGGGATGTTCCCCAAACCAGCCATCCCCTTCCCTCCAGCACTTTCCAGGCTGCCCAAACAAAGCTGGGCAGCAAGAGCTGGACTTGAGCTGGAGTTCAAGTAATTGAGGGACCATCGCCTCCTGACAGCGGCTGGAGAAATCCCTTGATGCTGGCACCCAGATCCTGGTGCATCCCAAGGGCAGCACACTGGGAGCAGAGCACCTGGACAGCAGCCTTTGCAGGAGGGTGGTTTTAACCAAAGGAAAATAAAACAAAGCTGAACCCTTGAGCACTGCAGACACGGAGAGCCCAGCAGGCAGAACTGATGCTCCCAGCCCTGTCGTGTTTCTCTGGGTGTGAATTAAAACCCTCTGATCAGAGGTGCTTTTTGGGGTTTTAACCCCCCTTCCCCAGTACTGAAGTTCCTGACCTTTGCTTATTAGTCCTGCTGCAACGAAATCTTTGAAATATTAAAGTGCATTTGGCTGTTTCCCTTGAGCAAATTACCAGGGCAGTTTGCAGAGCGTCAGGCAATTCCCACAATTGCATTTTCCCAAGTGCTCCAGCATTGCTGCCACTGCTCCATCGCTGGCTCCTTCATTATTGATGAGCTGCTTTGCTCCAGCTCCCAGAAAATAACCCCTCGCCTTTAAAGATGCTTTAACCACCTTTAAAACTAAAATGCAACTTGAATTCTCCTTTCCCCTCCAGCTATTAGTTTATTTAGTGCTGCTAATTAGTCTTAACTCTTTCTCCCCGGGAAGCTTGAAATGATTAGTGAGACTTGGTGCAGCAGCAGATGCTGTGAAAATATATTGCATCTCTGTGTTAGGGCTGCAAGGGGATGGGATCTGTGTGTGCAGCCCTTCATGGAATCATGGAATCATGGAGTGGTTTGGGTTGGAAGGGACCTTAAAGCCCATGCAGCTCCACCCCTCTGCCAGGGGGAGGGACACCTTCCACTATCCCGGGTTGCTCAAAAAATCGTGCCCAGACTTCTGTATGTGGGACTGAGAAGCATTTTAGGTACCAGGCCGGCAGGCAGATGTATCATCCTCCCTCATCAAGCAGTTGTTTTTCCACTGTTTGCTTGTATTCTTCCATGAATAATTATATTTTATCTATTTGACCACAGATTCCCTGGAGCCTGACTCATGGAGTGCTGCAGGTTCGACATGAATCCTGGAGGATTTTGCATCTGGGATGATAAATCCTGATGGAGCTGCCTGTTGTAGCTGCCCATGGCTCTTCCACATCTTAATAATACTGCTGATAATCATGATAGGGGAGAAAAAAGATGTGAAATAAAGAAGATTATCAAAAATTCAATAGTTTAAGTGTCTAAGTGTTGTATATTTTATCAAAATACTTGTTTTCACTGCATAATTTGAGTTCAGCATACATTGAGCCTTTATCCCTTGATTTCTCCTTTCTGATCGCACGACTTGAAAGCAGTTGAGTCTCACGGAATTCCAGAATGGTTTGGATGGGACCCTAAGGATCATCCAGTTCCATCCCCTGCCATGGCAGGGACACCTTCCACTAGACCAGTTATTATTTTATATTTTATTGACCTTTTATTTTATTTTGTTTAATTTAATTTTGTTTTATTTAATTTAATTTCTTTTTATTCAATTTTATTTGATTTCATTTCGTTTTGCTTTATTTCATTTTATATGAAGGAGGGCACAGAATACAGTCCCAGAGCAATACACACCTCTCAGGGAACCCCAACAGAGATGAGGCATAAAGGTTGGAAACCTCAAGAGCCAAATTCCAGCCGATGGTGACATACCCACAGCTGAATACTGCAGTGTATTCCCTCATCTAGAAAAAAAGAAAAAAAATAATTTAGCCGTGAAAACAAAATTTGGAGAGGAACTTTAAGGAATGGAGCTCCCTTGATTCCCATCCTCAGGCAAAGGCACCGTGGTGGATCCCGGCTCGCGAGCGACCGCTCCGTTGTCCCATCGGGCCTCTTCATTATTCACATCTGAATTTCATCCCTGCAGGGGTTTAAACCTTTTTAAGTGCAAAACCGCGTTGTGTTGGAGGGCTCTCGGCTGCCAGGATGCGCTTCCGAGCGGAATCCGGCGAGTTGGAACCGGCGCTGGGCCCGTGATTAACGCACGAGGCAGCTCCGGCTGCCAGAGCCTTGGCAGAGCAGCTTCTCCAGCAGCAAATCCGAGGCGGTGCTGATAACGCGGATTTTGCCTGCTGACCTGGCAGGAGCGCTCCTGCCAGAAGGGTTTGCTCGCCAGTAGAGACCGTGGAGGGAAGGGCTGCCAGCACAGCAGCTCCTGAGGAGCTTCCTCTGGGGAAGTCAGCTTTGTGTATGAAATATATTTAATTGTAGTAAATGTGAATATTTAGGAATATCATAGAATCCTAGAATGGTTTGGGTAGGAAGGAACCTTAAAAAGTATCCCATTCCACCCCCTGCCATGGGCAGGACACTTTCACTATCCCAGGGTGCTCCAAACCCTGTCCAACCTGGCCTTGGACACTTCCAGGGATCCAGGGGCAGCCACAGCTTCTCTGGGCACCCTGTGCCAGGGCCTCCCCACCCTCCCAGGGAACAATTCCATCCCAATATCCCATCTATTCCCTCTGGCAGCAGGAAGCCATTCCCCTTGTCCTGTCCCTCCAGGTCCTTGCCCAAAGTCCCTCTCCAGCTCTCTTGTATAGGAGTATTTATTTTATATTATGTGTGTATATATCTAAATGAATAAGAATTTATTTTATATTTAAGTGAATATATAAGTAATAAAGAGCTGAATGGATGTAATGATTGAAAGAGACACACACATGGAATCATAAATTCATTTATATTGGAAAATACATCTAAGATCATATATAGATAAGAATAAAATAATGGGAAAAAAAAGAAAAGGTGAATGAAAGTATAAAAATAAAATAATAAAAAATTTTTAAAAATTAAAAATAATTTTTAAAAAAATTAAAAATAAAGAAAGGACAAGATTATTTGGAATAATTATCCCTAATGTCCATAATGTTCCTGACCGCTCCAAGGAGCAGGTAAAGCCAGAAATTGGGCTTGAGATTATCTGACACCCACAGTTCTGTTCCGAGTGTTTCTTCCAGGCCTTCAAAGCTCATGGTGGCACTGAACCGGGCATTTCCAGCCTTCCTTCCTTCCGTGAAAAGGAAAACGTCAGGCCGGGGCCAGAGCCTTCAGGCTTTCCCCACGTGGGGGTGCCCTGTGGATGCGAATCACATCGGTCCTACAGCCACGGGAAGGGGACAGGTGACAGCTCAGCAGCTGACGCTGCTCACTGCTTTTTTGCCAGGGAAGAAAAACGTAAAGAACTATTAAAATATAAAGAAAGATAGGAAATAAAATATATGGGTTGGGAAGAACAAGGTGCATAAAGCATGCGGTAAGCACGAAATTCTACGGATGGGGGAAACGTAAGTTTCACAGGGCATGATGCATTTTTCCCCATCCGTAGAATTCCTTGCTTCTTGCGTGCTTTGGCGTTCCCCAGCAGAATTAAAAATCCCTCTCTGGGGCTTGTTGTAACCTGGTGCAGATTGAGGAAACCTTGCAGGAGCTGCTGGGGAGCCCAGGGGGTGGAATCAGCCTCCTCCAGGTCACAGTGGGACAGAAGGACTCGTCCTGCAGCCAGGATGGCCGCGGGGGGCTGGAGGTCCAGCCAGGCTGCAGGGGAGCCTGAGCAGCCCTGCCACGTCCTGCTTGGTCCTGTTCCACCACATTTCGGGGAAGGCTGGTACACCCAAACAGCTTTGTTCCCCTTGCTCCGCTGTCCTGGCCTCTCCCCATTCCTCACTTCTAATGTTTACCATACCTGCAGGGGTGAGACTGGGATTAATTTCCATGAGAACACGTTGAAAGTGTAAATATCTCTGAGCAGGGATGCTTGGCAGGTTTATGGGGTTTGTTTTCCTCCAGGAACTGGCAGCTTTCCTGCTCTTTCTCTGATTGCTTGTGACCAGACATGAACATGAGGCACCGGGACATCTGGAGCAGGACTCGGTGTCTGCCCTTTGTCCCGTACCAGCGTGGCTGTGTTTCCAAGGCTATCCAGGTGCTTCTTGGTGCTTTGAAGTGGATGTGACCTCTCTGCTGATGTAAATCCACGTCCAACCTGGCCTTGGACACTTCCAGGGATCATGGGGCAGCCACAGCTTCTCTGGGCACCCTGTGCCAGGGCCTCCCCACCCTCATTATAAAAAACTTCTACCTCATATCTAAACTAAATCTCATTTTTAGTTCAAAACCATCAAACCTTGTTCTATCACAACAGGCCTTGCTTAAAAGTTTTTCCCCATTGTTCTTACAGTCCCCATTTGATTTCCTACCCCTCCCTCGGGAGTACGAGTTTGTCAGACCGACAAATCCTTCTGGAAATCGGCTCTGACCTAATGGAGACAGATCTGATGCCAAAAGTCCCAGTGTCTCCAGGTCCCAGAGACCTGCTGCTGCCAGGAGCACATCAGGATGGGGCTGTCCCGTGTGCAGTCCTGCTATGAATTCCCTGCCTGGTTGTGCGTCACCTTCACTGCTGCTCTCCCCCTTTTCTTGTTAATGTGTAACCCGAAACTCGCCGGGGCACATTGCTGTGATCTCAGCATTATCTGTCCCTGGCCAGGTCCATCCCTGCCTGCTCCCACCCACCAGGGTATTTTTATCTGCAGGTGGATGGTGTCGTGTGAAGGGCAGCGGATGGGGAGGGCTGAGTATCCTGGATCCTTCCATTGGAAGGCTCCTCTAAGGTCTCCTCAGAGTCTTCCCTTCAGCCTGGAGAAGAGAAGGCTCCAGGGAGATTTTAGAGCCCCTTCCAGTGCCTAAAGGGACTCCAAGAGAGCTCCAGAGGGACTATGGACAAGGCCTGGAGTGACAGGACAAGAGGGAATGGCTTCCCACTGCCAGAAAGCTGGGGTAGAAGGGATATTGGGAAGGAATTGTTGCCTGTGAGGGTGGGGAAGCCCTGGCATAGGGTGCCCAGAGAAGCTGTGGCTGCTCCGTCCCTGGAAGTGTTCAAAAATGTGTAGATGTGGCTCTTGGGGATGTGGTTTAAAGGTGAAAATGGTGGTGCTGGGTTAATGGTTGGACTTCATGCTCTTACAGGTCCTTCCCAACCTTAGAAATTTTGTATTTCTGAGGTCCCTTCCAATATGACCCATTCTGTGATTCTATGATCCCTCCAGGGCAGCTGAGAAAAACTCCTTCTTGGACAGAGAGGGAATAACCCCTCTGAAGGGAGGTTCTACAAAAATGTGTCTGAGAGCAGTTTTGGGCACCAGGAGTTTCAGAGGGCTCAAGACTATTGTGTGGCTGGGAGAAGAGGTGGGAAGCCCTTCTCCTCCTTATTGATGGAACAGAGGGAAAAGAATGGCTGGATTGCTTTCTCCATCCATGGTGGATGTTCAGGAAGGACAGGGCACATCCAGAGCAGATGTGTGTGGGTCAGGAGTGCTGTGGGAAGAGCTGGTTTACCCCCACAGCAGGAGGATGATGGAGACGCTGGCACCTGGCTGCTCCCTGCCCTTATCAAAGCACTGCTCTCCCTGGGGTTCAGCTGCACAGGGGCTGTATCAGCCCACAGCTGCTGGGCTGGACAGGGATGGCTCCTTTCCAGTGTTGCCACATCCCATTGCAGCCCTGGTTATCAGCATCAGCCATCCCCACTACCCTGGCACTGAGTTTCTCTGGGTGCTTTCTCATGCAGATGCCTCCATTCACCCTGGCCAGCCTTAATACCCCTTTTTCACCTCTCTTCCTCCAGCCAGGGAAGCAGGGAAGAAGCAGTGTCCTTCCTGGATAAAAGCCCCTTCCAACCCCAAACACTCCCAGCTGTGAAGCCCAGGAACTTGGCTCTTGCTCACCCAAGGGGAATTGCAAACCTTGGGATCTGGATGCAGCCTCAAATCGTGGAATCACAAGATGGATTGTGGAGAAGACCTAAAGATCATCCATTTCCACCCCCTCCTATGAGCAAGGACACCTTCCACTAAACCAGATTGCCACAACTTGGCCTTGGACACTTCCAGGGATCCAGGAGCAGCCACAGCTTCTCTGGGAAACCTATGCCAGGGCCTCCCCAACCTCATGGTAAAGAATAAAGGTAAAAATCCTCCATGGATTCCCTTTTCCCAGCACCTTTTCCAAACAAGAGACGTCTCTGTCAAGTCTTCCCCTGACACTGGGTGCCAGTAGAGGAAACAGAGATGAAGCTCCCAAGAAACTTCATTTTGTAAGGAGACTGGATCTGGATGAGAAGGAAGCAGCTGGATGCAGACAGGAGGAGAGGACATCAGGAGATGAATGTGTGGCCTTGGAGCTGCCCAGCCATGGAGATCTTGGAGTTACCCATCCCCTGCCAAGGCTAAGAAGGAAGTGAAACTGGACATAGAGTTGAAAGTGTGACGAAAGCCGATTTCAGCACGTTTTTCCCCATTCTGTGCATGACCTGGCATGTTCCTTCCAGAGCATGAGAGTGGGAGAAACGTGGGTTTAGAGCTGGATCTTCACACATAAAGAGGAACCAAAACTTCCTGTGTGAAGGAGAAGTGGTAGGAGCAATGTGCTGATGTGTCTCCAGCTGATTGAATTCCTATTCCTCTCTGTTTCCCAGAGATAATGCTCTGGGGTGCAGCATCCTGCTTGCTGAAGCAAAGTGACCACAAAGCTCCATCCTGAGGGCAAAAGTGGTTTATACCTGCTGTAAATGAGCAAAGACACAGAGATCAACTTCACTCCTGCCAGCTTGTCTCTTCTGCTGCTTGTTTTTGCCAGTGAAATGATGTTATTTGGAGGGTGAGGCTTTGAGAGGCAGAGAGGTGAAAACCCCAAAATGTGAAAGAGAATAAGAAAGGGCCCCAGAGATTTTTATTCTCCTGGAGCAGAGGAAAGATATTATGGCTGTAATTACCAATCAAAGCATTTTAACAGTAAGTAATCCCCTAATTTAATATCCCAATGTAAAAATAGAGTTCTATTGAGTGGTTTGAGTTTTCTATGAACTTGAATGGCTGCTTTCAGCCTGAGCACCAGAAAGCAGCAATAAACCCCATACAAATACCAATTCAGTGCTGGTTTCTCATTGGTAAAAAAGGGTGAAAAGCCTTATGTTCCCCCCCCCCCAAGATGAGTTTGTTCAACCTTAGTGGATTATCAGTGCCTGAGAGCATTAATTAGGGCACTTAGGCACACAGTTTAGTGGTGAACACAGAGGGTCAGGGTTAATGGTTGGCATGATGATCTTAGAGGGCTTTTCCAACCTTAATGGTTCCGTGATTCTGAATAAACCTGGGCTCAGCTGAGCTGGCAGCTGGGTTTATACATCATCTGCATAAAACCAGCCCCTCCCCACTAGAAAGATTTTCCAGAGAAAATTGCTTTTCCTGCTTCGAGGGCATTGCTCCTACCCTGGGAAAAGTTCTTTTTCCCCGGGAACAGCGGATAGGGAACAGTGGCAAACACAGGAGCCATGCCAGGGTGTGAGTGTTCATCTCTGAGTCACAGTGGAAATGAAACAAGAATTTGTGCCGGCTTTTAACCCCATGAAATACTTAATCCATTCGCTTTGCCCATCAGCAAATGCAGATCTTAAATCTGGAAAGTCCCAGCACTTGGAGGCATAAACATGAGCTTGGTTAAGCTTTGTACTGGCCCTTCAGAGAGAAGATGCCTATCTGGGAATGTGTGGTTTAAAAAAGTTTAGGGAAAGGGCTCTGGAGCCAGGCTGGGAGAGCTGGAGGGGTTCAGCTTGGAGAGGAAAAGGCTCTGGGGAGACTTTAGAGCCCCTTCCAGTGCCTAAAGGGGCTCCCAGAGAGCTGGAGAGGGACTTTGGACAAGGCCTGGAGGAACAGGACACAGGGAATGGCTTCCCACTGCTAGAGGGCAGGGTTAGATCGGATATTGGGAAGGAATTCTTGGCTGTGAGGGTGGGGAGGCCCTGGCACAGGGGGCCCAGAGAAGCTGTGGCTGCCCCTGGATCCCTGGAAGTGTCCAAGGCCACGTTGGCCAGGGCTTGGAGCACCCTAGGACAGTGGAAGGTGTCCCTGCCCAAGGCAGGGGGTGGAACTGGATGATCTTTGAAGTCCCTTCCTACCCAAACCATTCCATGATCTGGCCAGCGTTTGCATGAGTCAAACTGTGCCACGAAGCCCCAGATCTCCCAGGTGTGCCCCTGGCTGCATCTAAACCACGCAAAATAAGGATTTTCCACCCTTGCTGCTGCTGCCTTGGCGGGCACATTTCACCAACCATGTCTGCTTTTCTACATGCCCAGACTCCCAAAAATGCCATGCAGGGCTGGCCATGCTGCAGAGCACCTCTGACTCACCGGCTGTGCCACGCTTGGTTGCTGGTGGTGGCATGTCCCAACTCAGGCTGGAACACGATGGGGCACCCTCCAAGGTGGGAACGCCCTGGGCAGCCCTGTGCCGCTGACGCTCTCGCCTCTGGCTCTGGGATAGCATCTGGGATACACATCAGTGGCTCTAGGACACGGTAACTCCATGGTTGCTCAAGCTGAGATGAACTTTTTCAACACAGAGAACCTCCGTGACCTGGGTGAGATGGATTCACCAGCCAAGGTCGGGAAGGAAGCACTGCCTGGGAGTGCAGGTTGCCCTTGCCAGGGTGTGGGAACATTTTTTGTCTTCTGAGCATTCATTTTCCCGTTACAAAAGGCATTTGCCAGGGATAGGCAGTCCCTTGGACCAAACTGCTTCTGATCTCACTGAGAGCCCTTTGCCTTGCCCATGTTTCTGTCATCCCTCTGTGGCGTCCCCTCATCCCACTCCTCCCAAAAGGTCCACTCACTCCTCACTGGCATCCTGGGGACATCAGGCAACACGGGGACCCAAATGAGGGTGTCATTGGGTGGCACAGGGACATGGCCTAAGTGCTGTCCTCTAACACCAGCTGGCCATGCAGATGCTGCCATGTCCTGAGATAATGTCCCTAAGATGAAACTCCTCCTAAATCCAAGCAGAAACACCCAATGATTTTTCCTTTCTCTTGCCTGTGGATGAAACACCATGAACTCTTCAGGAAGTGACTGGACAGCTGTGAGGAGAAGGGATGTGAAGGGTTAACCCAATGCCTGGCTGTGGGCTGTTGATCCCACACATGCAATGTCCCACTTCAGCTGCACTTGGGAGATCCTCTCCTGCACACTCCAGGGAGTCCTGGAGGGCCAGGACAGGCTCAAGAGCTCTTTGAACAACTTCCATCACTCCTGTAACCACCTGCATGATGGAATGGGAATGCTTGGGGAGTTTGGGAACAGCACCAGGCTGGGGAGCACAGTTGGCTTGAGGGAGGCAGGGCTGCCAGAGGAGCTGGAGAGGTCCCACTGGGGAGTAGGAAAATCTCCATCCTTGGAGGCAGTCAAGCCTGTCCTCGACAAAACCTGACCTCTTTGAAGGTCAGGTTTGGAGCAGAGACTGCAGATAACCCCCTCAGCCTCAGTTATTCTGAGGACACCAGGGCTTGGTGCAGAGTTTATGCCCAAGTTCTTGTGCATGCTGGCCCCACACTCCTGCCCTTTAGCCCCTGCCTCACCAGGGTTTAGGCTTTCCCATTGAGAGCTGAATTTCAGAGCAGAGGGCACCCAGCAGTTTGGCAACAGACTTCCCACATGCCCTGAGACCACTTTGGTGTGAGATGATCACGTCCCACCTCCTCATGGCCCTCATGGAAGATCACAGAATAGTTTGGGCAGGAGGGGACTTTAAAGGTCACCTAATTCCCCCTCCTGCCATGGGCAGGGACCCCTTCCACTAGTCCAGGCTGCTCCAAGCCCTGTCCACCCCAGCCTTGGACACTTCCAGGGATCCAGGGGCAGCCACAGCTTCTCTGGGCACCCTGTGCCAGGGCCTCCCCACCCTCACAGCCAAGAATTCCTTCCCAATATCCCATCTATCCCTGCCCTCTGGCAGTGGGAAGCCATTCCCTGTGTCCTGGTCAGTACCAGGAATGAGCCTTGCCCAGAATTGCCCACTTTTCCCCCTGCTCCTAGCTGTTGCCATCCCTGCATGGCCATGGTGGGGCAGGAAGCTCGGAGCCAGGGTGGTGTGGAGGGTCACCACTGTGCTGGGGATTCCCCTGCCCACGCTGCTGGCCCTGGGGACATGGGAAGAAGCAGAGCATTGTAGCATTGTATCCCAAAATAGCGGCCTCCTTACAAAGGAAAGGTCCATGGAGTGCCGATCTGCAGAGGGTTTCCTCCTGCCACAGGAAGGTGAGTGACTCACTCCTGTGTAAACTGGAGGCAATCCCTCTCCCTGGTGATTATCTATCTGGAGAGAAATCTCCATCCACTTCCCTTGGAAATACCTGCTCCTGAAATTATCTCTGCCTGGGGTTTTCTTATCAGATCATCTGTTTGCTCTAAAAATCACAGAGCCCTGAGGGTTCTATCTGTGGCTCCAAGGCTTTGCCGTGGACACCCCATGACTGACTTGCTGAAAGGGACAACCTGGACAGTCCCTACGCCTGGAATAATCAGGAAACACCTGCAAGCTCTTAGCTAAGGGAAGGGTCTTCCTCATGGGGTTTCCTAACCAGGAAGAGGTAGATCCCAGTGATGACGAGACTCTGATGTTTCTGCATGAGTCTGTGGTTCAGTTTCAATGACAGCTACCAGCCCGAGGTGTCATTAAATGTCACCAACTAGAGGGTTCAGGGTCCAGACTTACTGGCTTTCTTGGGAGGCTGCAGGGTGAAGTTCATGTGGAAGCTGAAAAAAAGGGATCTGACTTTCTGCTGGCCTCAGTAAAACTCCTCACGGCTCTCCCAGTTTGTGACAGAGACCCAGGGCTCAGGGCAGTGGAGCCACAGAAGACCAGGTCGTGGTGCTGCTCCATTGTGTTTGGGATCCTTGGATCAGAGTATGACAGCATAAGTTGGGTTGGAAAAGACCTCAGGAGGTCTCAGTCCAACCTCCTGGTCACAGCAGGGGCAGCTCTGGGATCAGATCAGGTTATGGAGAGCTTTATTCAGTTGGGTCCTGAAAAGCTCCGAGGACGGAGGTTGCACAACCTGCTTGTGGTGGAACAGTTTTCCCTTATCCTCAGCCTGGAATACCAGTGGTGCCCATGTCAGCAGTGGTGCCAGGACAACCAGGACTTCCTCAAAGAGGTCTCCTCATCACAGGAAGAGAATGGAGGCAGTAGTTCCAGGGAGCACCACCATCACACCTCCTGGGAAAGCCCTGCTGACATCAGGAGCAGCCCTGGGAGACACAGGGAAGGAACCCTTGTGTTGTCCTAAGCTGTTTTGTGCACATTTGGATGCTGCAGGTTTGGTCCATCCAGCTGGGAAAACAATGTTGGTATGAAGGTTTGTGTCTCTGCAGAGGACACACTGCGGGTCCCACTGTCCTTCCCATCTCCTGTGCCACAGACTATCAACTCCTCTTTCCCTGGGAAAGAATTTCTGTTCCCCTTCTCCTTGCCCACGCATCCTTTGCTTCTTGGCCATAACTTATCCCTTCATTTAGAGATGGTCCCACTGATACCCACTCCTTAGGCACTCAATTATTCTCTTGTATTTAACTTGGAAACCCGTTCCTGTCGTTCCAGGACTTATTTGGACAAAAACCAAGTGCAGGACCAGCTGTAAGAGCTGGTCAAACAAACTCAATGCCTCCAAAGCTTGTTTTGCAAACTTGGACTTCCCAGGACTGCTTGCCTGAGGGCTAGGAGCAGATTTACAAGGAATTAACCATTTGTCCAGGGGGAATTGGCTTCTGTTTAGCTCAGAATTGTCCATAGCTCCATGTCCAGCTCATGGAGGACATGGAACCTGGCGCTGGTGACAAGCCCACTCCTGGCCAGGGGATCTCCAGCACTGGGAGTGCACACCCAGCATCCCGAGGCTTTTGCTCCGCGTCGGTCCCAGCAGGGATCCTGAGCCAAGGAGCCGGCCTGGGAGACTCCGGATTAATCTCTGGAACGTGACCTTTACATGCTGGGAGTGGTGGAAGAGATATTTTAACTGCGGTGGCAAAGGTCCAAAGAAGAAACACCAGCCAGGCCCTAGATAACAATATTGGCCTCCTGACAAGGATTCCAGCTGGGAATGAGCCTTGGGGCTGATCTCCCTTCTCGGGGTGGGACAAATACATGTGGACCCAATTTCCCACCTTCCCTCTTTGCTTCAGCCAGGAAAACAGGGGTTGGTCACAGAACCCTGCACTCCTGAGGGTGGGCTTCATGAGCCCAGTTTGGGTCTAATTGGTGTGTTAAACGAAAAAATACAGGAAACTGCAATTTTAAAAAAATAATGATGACTATTTTATTATGAGGGGTTTTTTAATGGAGAAGCTGAATTGCATCCATCCTCTGCAGGGAGGTTTTCCTGCCCAGGGCAGTGGTGGAGTCCCCATCCCTGGAGGGATTTAAAGCCATGTGGATGTGGCACTCGGGGACGTGGGTCAGTGGTGGCCTTGGCAGTGCCAGGGGAATGGTTGTGCCTGATGGTCTTCAAGGTCTTTTCCAGCCTCAATGATTCCATTATCGACAGTCGAAACAGATCTAATGTTGGTTTGCTTCCAATGGGGTTTGTATCCATGGTGAATCTGCTAAAGGATGACTTGGGTGTAGGAGGATGCCACCAACCTCCTCCCAAAGGGCAGGATGCAGGGTGGGTCACCCAGGAGGCTTGCTGGGACATTGGGATTGTGTAATGGTGCCTTCCCCATCCTCACCTCTCCCTGAAATCCCCACATGATCAGTTTGGGCTCTAAAGAGACACTTGGTCTGATTCTTTCACTTGCTTGAAGTGAATTTAAAATAAAATTTATTTCAAGTTAATTTAAACGGACATCTCCAGGGGGGCTCCAGGCATGGGCTGGACTCACTGGGGCTGAGCAAACCTCCTGTTTTCTGGGCTGAGCTGGATAAGGAACATCCCTGTGCCTGGCATCCACAGGGAGCAGTGGCTTTCTGGGGTCCAGGGCCATACCCTGGGGCATCTCAGCGGGAATCTCCCTGAGGACACAAGGGCTGTTTTGGAACAGAAGGGGAAGGAAGTGATTTCAAAAGTCCCGTAGTGAAAACAAGTATCTTTATTTGAAACAAAGAGATTCCAGGGTGGGACCCTATGCTGGTCTCCATGGTCTCGCTGCTGGGAGCTGAGAGCAAAAATAATGGCCCACAAAACTACTGGAAAATGGCTTTTCCTCCAGCACCAATGGGAACTTGCTCCTGAGCCTCTCTGTGGCTCTTCTCTGCTGGGGATGTTGTGAGGATCAGGTAAAAAAGGGGGGACACAGGATGCTGTGGGGGCCCTGCCACTCCATCCCTTGAACCATCATCGTGGTGCCAGGCTGTGTTTCCACCCCCAGGCTGAGCTGCTGGTGGGTCAGCCAAGCAGTGACCCCACCAAATTTGGGGGTGATTGGATCCCACAGTCCAGCTGCCTATGCCCATTGAATCCCACCAAGCTGCTCCCAGGGCTCCAGGCATGGTTGGGACCACTCCTGCACAGCTCCCCAGCAGCTCTGCAAATAAAGAAATGAGGAGAAAGGAGCCTTTTTCAGGATAGCCTCTCCCCAGCACTATTTCAGGCTGGGACCATTACACGGATGGATTGCTGCTGCTGATTTTAGGAAGACTTGGTTTGAGGACATGTTTACCTGTGTTGAATACCAGGATCAGTGCAAAACCTCCTCCAGCAGCAAGCTCTGTCCTCCAGGACACCTCTTCCAGCAGCTCCTGCTGTTGCAACTCGCTCAAAGCCTCTTGAATAAGAGCTTGAATGGGTTTGTTTGGTTTTTTTTAAATCTGTCTTATTTACTATTTTCCAGGCAGCCCCAGAGGAAGAGGAAGTGTCATGAAATTTGGCAGAAAACTCAGCATCTCTGCTCCTAAGAAGGCCATCAGTGGGGTCAGCAGCAGCAGAGATTACCCTGCCAGAGCTGACCCCACGGTGTTTTGTGGCTTTTTTGTGACCCCCTCTCCAACCCTGCACGGGCTGCAGAGCAGAACCATATCTGGGAACCCACAGCACACGTAGCCCAAGCCTATGGGTTAATTTTAACACACCTGCCCTGGTGTGAGGTGTTTGTTTATTTACGGTCTTCCGAGAAGCAACATTTTTGGCCACAATAGGATGCTTGTGTTTTAGGGCCCGGCAGGCAGCTCCTGCTGCCTGGGAGGTCATGGAAGCACCCCCATCCCTCTTTGCAACCATCATCCTGAGGGGGGAAAATGCACTTGGAGTCTGAAAACCCCTCCCAAAAACCTAGGTTATATAGGAGCTAGGAGGAAAAGTGAGTGGCACCTCCTGATGGTGAGGAGGAGGAGGAGGGGAGGGACAACACATGCACTCAGCAGGGAGGAAGCGAAAGCTGGGCTAAAAAAAAAATCCCCAACCACTGGTGGAGAAAAAAAATCCACACCCAGATGGCCACAGCCACAGAGCAAAGCCCTGCCTGCACTGAAGCAATGTGCTCAAGGCTCACTGCTTGCAGCTCCTTGCCCCAGAGAGCATCACGTGCATCGGGTCTCCTCCAATTCCCTCTTCCCCAAGGAGCACCAGCCCCCAACAGCAAAGGTCCCCTGTGCCCTGTCTGCACCCATTTGTCAGTTCCTCTTAAAGGGATTAGTGGGAAAAGGGTGGGAAGGGGTGGAAAGTGTCTCTCTATGCTCAGCATCCACCCAGCACCACCTCCTGGGTGCTGCAGCCTCAGAGATGGCAGGAGGAGATTCCCCCAGAGCACCTGCAGATGAGGGATGGACAGAAGGACTGGCTCCTGCTACAGACAAGAGGAAATGGCCTCAAGTTACACCAGAGGAGGTTTAGATTGGATATTCAGAAAAGTTTCTTGACTGAAAGGGTGGTCAGGCATTGGAACAGGCTGCCCAGGGAAGAGGTGGAGTCACAGTCCCCAGAACTGTTGAAGAAATGTGTGGAGGTGGCACTTGGGGACGTGGTTTAGTGGCAAACACGGCAGTGCTGGGTTAACACTTGTACTCCATGACCTTAGGGGGCTTTGCCAACCCTACTAATTCCATGACTGTATGCTTTTCCAGCCCCAGCTCCCACCTCCAACCAACCTACCCTATTTTGGAGCAGGGTTGGCTGCTGGGAAGGTGCTCCCATGCCTCTCTCCGGCCCCACCTGACCTCATCTCCAGCACACCCCAATGGCACCATGAACAGAGGCTTCATTCTCCAGCTGCACTGGCTTTTGCTGCCCCTTAAAAGTTGCTGATGGTCCTGAATAAGAACATCCTGGAGGGAGAATTCAGGCATCCTGGGAAGCTGCAAAATCACATCTGCTCCCATGGGATGTCCCTCCAGCAAGCCCAGTCACACAGGGCAGGTTTCTGTGTCCCAGGTAGGTGACTGAGCACCTTTCCAGCCAGGAGACCACGACGAGTATCAAGGTGGGGTCAGGGCATCTGTTTGCACTTGCACAGATTTAGGTGACTGCTCACCCTCTCCTCTCCCACCAGCCAACACCAGGCAGGGCTACAGGCTCAGCCCAACACTCCCAAACTCTCTTCCTTGCTGTGCCTAAGGCTTTAAAAAACAAACAAACAAAAAAAAAGGGCAAAACCCAAGAGATTTGATATATCCCAGTTTGTCTCCAGCACTTCTGCAGGTGTCTCCCACGAGCTGCACCCAAGGGTGCAGCGCATGCTCTGCTGTGGCCACCTGACCTTCCCAATCCACCCATTCCTGTATCACATTCCTGCCCACTAGTCAACATGGAAATGTTTTGAAAGCGTCTTAGAAACCTGCCTGGCTGCCAAAACAGTTGAAAAATGAAGCTGCAAGGGGAAACGTGGGGCTGCTTTCCAAGTCGGCTCGCTGGGTATTGCCTCTGTCTTCTGCGCTGCAGCTGCACAAATCATTTGCTTTTCAACAGGATTTAAAACATCTGCCTCTTCCTTTGGCTTGTTTGAGCTGCTGTGGAGCTTGGGAAATGGAGATTTGGGGCGAGGGAAGCTCTTGTTTTGGGTCCCCTGGGTGACAGGTGACCTGTGTGAAGGACAGAAATGAGTAAGGTGGGTTAGTGTTGACACCCTCCTTCCACCTCCCTCACACCCAAACGAGTGGAGAAAAGTGAAAAAAGCAAAAGAAGGGAAAGGAAAGGTTTTACCTTGCAGTGGGCCATAAGCTGGGAAGCTCCTGCTCACTGGGACTTCAACCAGGCTCGGAAAAGGTCTGATGGGAAGACGACTCTCCAGGGGACCACTTCCTCACTCCAAAGAAGCTTTTAGAAAAACATGTCCTCTGGCCTGCTGAAGCATCCAGCACCGAGCTGCCAAGCAGACCTCTCAGCCAGCCTGGCCATATTTAATCACCCCTGGAGATGAGGAAGGCGCCTGCCTCTTGTTTTTGAGTTGTTTGGCTTTCTCTTGCAGAAGAAGAGCTGCGGGTGTTCAGACCTTGGAGGACCAGGCTGGGGGAGATGGCGCCAGGCAAGGGCTGCAGAGCAGCAGCGATCAGCCCACGGGTCACAGCTCATGCAAGGACAGCAACAACTCCTTGGACATCATCCACGTGTCCATCCATCAACTCTGGATATCATCTCTCCTTGGGAGGGTGGAGGATTTGGAGGATGAAACCAAGGTGCTTCGCTTGGGTGAACACAACCTTTGCCCAAGAGGTGTTTCCAAATCCAGGAGAGATGGGCTGAACTCGGCACCCAGGGCACTGCTGGGCAGCTTCACCCGGCTGAGCCTCACTCACCAGCTCTGCCCAGGCATCTCCCTTCCTCTGTGCAAGCAGCAAGCCTGTCCTTCCTCCCTTATCAGCCCCAAATAGCTGTGATGTGATGTATTGTTTTCCCTCCTCAAACAAATTACATCAGAAGAAGGAAACGGGAATATTTTTTTTTTGCTCTTTTCTGGCATGGAGGTCCGTGACCAAGATCTCTGCAGCACTTTGTCCTTGCCAGGAGTTCATATCCTTTAAATGCCTCCGTAGCCAGCTGCCACTTTCTGCTGTTGAATAATACATGCCATTGGTGTCCTTCCCCCCTCCTCAGGGGCTTCATGGTCCCCCCCAGCCATATCCAGGGGGTCCAAAGACCCCCACATGAAATCAGATCCAGCTGGAGAAGGAGGATCTGGCTTTCACCCAGGGACACAGATGGGGAATACTCGAGGGAGCACCGGGGCTCACTCCGTGCTCAAGGCAGTGGAAAACAACTGGGCCACCTGCACATGATCCAGTGGGGCTGTTCCTGTCCGGGAACTCTCCAGCACCCCCAAATCTGAAGGTTTTTTGCCCAGGTGAATGAGCTCCACTGGGGAAGTTGGGTTGAACCTGGCCACTGCTTCCCTTGGGCAGCAGCCACCTGCAGGAGAGGGCAGGCTGTGAAACTGGTGGTAGCCTTCCACAGCTTCCTGCAGCTTCCTGGGAGGCTGTGTTGTGCCAGGACTCTGTGGGGACAGCAGTTCAAAGAAGATGCAGCAAGGAGAAAACCTCGGGCAAACCTTCTGCCGTGTCCTCCTGGTTCCAGAAACGATGAAAAGTCCCAACATCCCAGTCCTGGCATCAGTCCTGGTCCTAGCACCTGTGGAAGTGAGTTTGGTCTCAGTCCCAGCTCCAATCCCATCCATGGTCCCATTCACGGGGCAGAGAGGTGGGAGGGGTCCTGTCCTAGTCCTAATTCCTGTCCCATCCCTGCTCCCATACCCGGGGGAGGATCTGGGGAGCAATCATCTGTCTCCAACGTCAGTCCCAATTCTGATGCCATCCCTGCTCCCATTTCTGGAGGATGGGGNGGTCCCATTCCCGGGGGAGAAAGGGGAGAACGGTCGGTCTCCGGTCCCGGTCCCATCCCCAATCCCATCCATACTCCCATCTCCGAGGGAGGGAGCGGGGGGATCCTTCTCTAGCCCTAATCCCGATCCCATCCATAGTCCCATCCCAGAGGGGGAACGAGAGGGGGCGGTCGGACTCCTGTCCCTCTCCCAGCGCTGATCCCACGCACGTTCCCATCCAGGGAGGAGAACTCCTGTCCCGTCCCCGGGGGAAGGGGCGGTCTCAGCCCCGGGCGGGGCAGTTCTGGCCGCGGTCCTGCCCCGTTCCAACGCCGTTCCCAGCACCGGGAGGGCGGCGCAGCCCCACGCCCGCCCCGTCCCTGCTCACACGCGGCGGCGGCATCGGGAGCGGCGGCACCGGGAGCGGCGGCACCGGGAGCGGCGGCACCAGGGCGGGGGAAGGACCAAAGCCGGGCATGGCGCGGCCTCCGCCGCTGTCCTGAGCGGGGCGATCGGCGCTGAACCCCCGGCACCGACCCCCGGACACGGAGCCCCCGGCTCGGCATCGCCCGGTGAGCGCAGCCGCAGCGGGCGGGGGACCGCGGGGGGACCATAAGGGGACAGTGGGGGGACCAGGGGGATGTGGGGGTGCGTGTCCTGCCCACGACAGGGAGGGACGACCCCCGGAGTCCTGTGGGAAACTCGTGCGTGGGTGGCAGTGGGGACACGGGTGGGGGAACACGCACATGGAGGGGGACGCGACACGCACGGGGGGGGCGAAGGGGACATGCACACACATGAGTAGGGGACACACACACACACGGGCGGGACACGCACTCGTGCGGGTGGGACACGGACAGCCCCCTGTGCACACACGCACGGACACGGACAGCCCCCTGTGCCCACACACACGCACACACTCGTGGTGGTGGCACTTGTTGGTGGCTGGGTGACATGGGTGGCACAGGGTCCCGGTGCACCCAAAGCAGGGAGTGGGGCACTGCACGGACAGAGCTGAACCCCGACTCTCCTGCTCTCCTCCTGTCCATCCCACAGACTGCCCGTACTGCCACTAAAATTGCCCCAAAAGCCCCAAAGTGCCCCAAGATAGGGCAGTGGGACCAGCAGCCAGCAGGGAGTCACTGGCGTGGGCTGGTGCTAGCACAAATGGTTCAAACTGGACACTCAGGGAAGCCTCCTGCTCCTTTTGCTCCTCTTTGCCTGAACAATTGGATTTTTAATGCATTAATTCACAACAATATCTTTGCTGCTCAGTTTCTCCCTTCCCTGGGGAATTCAGTGGCTGTTTATCCGGAATTTCCCGTACACACCTCTGGTTAAAGCTGTGGAGCTGACTCCCTGCTTTGCTCCGCGTGTTTTTCCACCTCTTTGCATGCTGGGCTCCCTATGTAATTTCTTTGGGAGTGTTTCAATTTACACTGCAATGGCTGATACTCTGATTTCAAACCGTTTGACTCCTTCTAGCAGCTCCTAACACCCAAAACACCCTTCTTCCTGGAGCTGGGCACTGGCTGACATCACTGCAGGAACAACTTTAGGGGAAAAACATCTTATTTCTCCTTCTGTTCCAGTTTTCTTATCGGCTTATTGCAAAAGCCGTTTGGCAACCCACTGCCTTCCTGTGCACGAGGTGAGGAGCAGCAAACCCAGCTCTGGAGGGCCACCAACACTGGGGGATGGTGGCCCTGGCTCGTGGTCACTGCTGCCAAAATCGGGCCCTTTCATTACCACCAAATTCCTCTTGTTTTCCCCCAAGCGAAGGGTGGCTGATGGGTTAAGGGGCTCCAGTGCAAAGGGAGAGATCCCAAAATGTGCTGAGCCCCGAAGCACAGCCGCGTCCCGGGGCTTAGCGGGTTATAAAACCCCCAGAAGGATTTCTGACTGTCATGGCACCGAGTGACTTTGTCCTGTCTCTGCCCGGTGTGATTTTTATCTCGGGTTGTTGACACGAAGCCAAAGCCATGAATAGTTGTCTGGCAGCAGAGCGTGCTGCCGGCCACGCCGGCCTCCCTCCTCACTACTGAGCAGCCCCCACTAAAAACTGAGTGGGAACCACCCATGAAGCAAAGGCCCTGTTGCCTCCATGGGATGCTTCTTGGGGAGCAAAAAATTATCCCCCAAAGTCCAGCCCCTGTGGGGTTTTCTGGTGGTGCCATGGTGGAGCCCAATAATTGTGTTATCCTGATTATCCCCCAGAGTGTCTTTGGTTTTTCCAGGGTGGTTGTGCAGGGGTGGGTGACTCCCTTGGTATGGGCAGGAGGCTGGGAGGTGTCCATGGAAATGTCCTTTTCTCCCAGATACGGAGCTTATAGGGTTACCAAATTGACCAGAAACTGGTCCCACGTTTTTCCCCCACTCTGACTGTTGCTTCCAGTGAGCACCAAAAGGTCATGGAGGGCAAAACCAAAGTCGAACTCGTGACAGGAACACCACCTTTCTGTCTCCAGGAAGCCTGTAGGATGCAAGTGCCCTGTTTCCCCCATAGAATAAGTAAAACTTGAAGTTTGAGGGCTCAAATAGGATCTGCCCAAATCCCACGGGATGCTGCAGGGGAAAAACAGGCAGGGAACATCACCTTTGCTGATGCAGGAAGGGAAGTGTTGATGAAGGGATTAAATATGGGCCAGGGTTGATGTTTGCTTCCAGAAGGATCCATCCCTAGAGCCCTGCCATGCTGGGAATTGAGTCAGGTTCAACTGAATGAAGGTGGCCTTAATTACCATTGTCACTGATGGTTTTAATGCTTTTTTAATTCACTTTAAAGCCACAGATTTGGTTAACCCCGATTGATTTCCCGTGGTGTGGAGCAAAGCAGGAGGTTCTGGTACCCCTTGGGAAGCGAAGGCTGGAAGGGGGATTGATTCAGGGAGGAATTCAGGGAGTTTCATGGGGAAAACCAGAAATTCCCAGAAGTCATTTGTCTCAAAGCAAAGCATTTTATTTGACCTCCAAACAAAGTCATAAAGTTCTTTTAAACCCATTATATCTTTTGTCCAGACTCTCTCTTCCCTTTTTAGCTTGGATCAAGTTACTGAAAAACCCTCTAGGAAACCAAAACACCCCCAGAAAAATATTTTTCATGGAGAAAACAAATTCAACTCCGCTGTTTCTCAGCCTGGTGGCAGGAGGGGAAACTGAGGCACGCGACTGCTTCAGTGGGTGGCTCCATTTCTGGAGTGGAGCTGCCCTCCAAAGGCATCTTTTTTGTAGGGACAGAAACACAGATTCTTTGCAAGGTTTTGGTTTAATTGAGGTGTCCTGGCTATTTTGGGGATGGAGAGGGGGGTAGATCACACCCATCAGGGATAAAGGAGGGATGGTGCCTGGCAGGGAGATGGATAAAGCCCCTTAAGCTGCTTGGCTATCCTGGAAATGAACCTTGGAGGCGTCTTGCCTTGGGATCGCTGGAGAGAAGCGCTGGGAATGGTGGAGCTGGGACAGCTGGGGATGTCCTCAGCCCACGCTGGTGGCCAGGGCCAGCCCGGAGGAGAAAGGCTCTGAAGGTCACCATGGCAGAAAGGATCCAAAGGGAAAGGGCAGATGGAAACCAGGCAGTTTGGGCAGGCTCAGATTTCGGCTGGATCCTGTCTCATGGCTCCGAGCAGCCAGGCTCGGGAGCATCCGAACGCCGCCGCCTGTTTGCTTTTGGTCACAGAGGGTTTGAGCCGCAGTCCCAGAGCAGTGAAAAACGATTCCAGGTGGTTTGCTTCCCAGAGTCTCGAGTAGTTCCTGATCCCGAGCGAGGATTTTGATGAGTCTACTAATTCTCTCTGAATTAGGGCAGGGAAAACACCCACGTTCTCCGTGTGTCCTTTGGAAGGGAGTCAGGGAGAAGATGTGGTGAATGGATCGTGGTTTCACCCTCCAGCATGAAACAGTGGGAGCTGTGGCAGAACCAAGGGCTGCCTCTGTGAGGTCCTGCTGGTAAATTAATCCACATTAATTATTTGGGGAGGCCAATTAAACCTCATCAGCCCTCTGTGAAAACATATTCATCACAGCCGTGATTTGGTTGTGCTTTGTTGTCTCCAGTGACTTTGCTGCTGCTGGCAAATTCCCAAGCACGAAACACGTCTGGGAATGCTGAAAAATGGAGCAGAAACCAGGATTCCAGCCCTTTACTTGGCAATCCAGTGCCCATCCCGTGGTCTCCCTATGGAGTGCTGGCCATCCCTCAGCTGCCCATGACCTTCTCCCATGACAGCCCCCTCCTTTCCCATATTGGCTGATCTAAATATCCCTGGCAGATACAGTTACAGGAGCATTTTGGGATGCTGACTTCACGTGCACATGCCTGTGGGTACTTTATTTGAGGGCGCTGATCTACCCAGGCTCCTGTCGTCACCAGGCTCCTCTCCCGTGCTGTCTTCATCCCCTGGCACTGGTGGTACCTGTTTTCTGGGAAAAAATTCCCATGTCCCCTGGGATAAACAGGTCCAAGGCCACACTGCAGAGAGAGATGGTCCAGCCGTTGCAACCTGCACGTGGTTCAGCATGGAGGAAACTGTGTGTGAATGGCTGGAGAGCACCCAAGAAGCTGTGCCTGGTCACCTGCATCCAATGCCAGAGAAAAAACCTCCCACTGTGACCTCGGAAAAAGGCCAGGAGATGAAGTGATGAGGCAGGTGCAGGTGGTTCTCACCAGAGCATCGTGCTTGGTTTGCTTTTGGTGATCACAGAACTGTTTATCCTGCTTGGCACCCTCAGGGATCGCTGCTGCTTTCGCCCTCCCCTTGTCCCTGCCGGGGGCTCAGGGTGTCACAGTCAGAGCTGGAATTTGGGCCACCCGTGGGCACAGCAAAGGGCAGTGCCAGCTGCCAGCTCTTGTGCCTTCACATGCCTTGGCTGGCCCTGGCCTCTCCAGCTCGCTCCCTGCAGATGCAGCAGGGCTGGAGTGAGAGGGTGGACTGCAGCCACGGGGCCAGCACACACAGCAGGTTTTGTCCTAGGCATTCTGGGCAAAACTAGGGTAAAAAAAGGAAAAAGAAAGGCTTTTGCATTCCCAGGAGGAAAAGGAGGGAGAGCACGACAGCAAGGACAAGGCTCCATTCAAACCAACCAGCAAACACTGTTTGCTCCTTGTCCTGAAGATGGACATGAGGAACTTGGCACGTCCCTGGGCAGCTGGAGGAGATTCCCCACCTTGGCTTACGGATGGATTATGGTTGGGTTTTCTCGCTGGGGTCTCAGGAGCCTGTGGGGAGATGAGCTGAATTCAGGGTGATCTCCCCCCATCAGTGCTGGGTTGTCTGCAGGGGAGAGAGGGAATGCAGATGGAGAAACCCCATGCCAGGCTGAAGCCTCTGGAACTCTGTAACCCTTCCCTGTGCCTTTTAGGGCATCTTGTGTGGCTTCCCTCGGTCACAGTGGCCTGTCCAACACGTTTCATCGGCTGCCAGCTCTGCGGGCAACCTCTCTCTGGTTGGCCACAGATCGGCAAAGCTCAGAGGGGAGGAAGAAACTGCAGAGAACAGCAGCTGGAAAATGTTTTCCCATCTGCCAGAGCTCTGTTAACCCTCTCCATCCACAGCCATGCTGCTGAGGACTCGGGGGAAGCAGGATGGGAGCAGAGCTGAGCTGAGTGCAGGAGAAGCAAAGCCCCGAGGCCAGGATAGAGCAAGATCGGCGCTGGCTCCTGATTTTCATCGCAAAATGGTTCCCAAAGTTATATTGGGGTTTTTGCAGATGTTGCAGGTTGGTGGGGGTGTGAGTGTGTGTGGTTTCCACCCCTGTCCTTGGGAGGTGTGAGCCTCAGCCAGCACTGTTCCTGCTTTGCTCCAAGGGGAAAGCAGCAGGATGGGGGAAACAACATCAGGGATCGTGTCAGTGCACATCTGGACAGGTTGTTTGATCCGGGACTGGAGTTATCCCCTTGTGATGGGCTGGAAGCATCACTTCATCCCTTCTCCCTCAGCAATGAGTTGCCAAGGTGCTTTTACTTTGGTGAGAGATCATCCAGGCTGGCAGCTTCGAGGAGACTGTCATCGCCTCCTTCCCTACAGGATCCGAGTTGGAGGTAGAGGCAGGAAAGCTCTGGATCTGGTGCTTATTTTGCAAGAAAGGGCACAGCCACACTGTCCCTCAGCATGGTGGCACCAGGTTAGAGCTGAGCCCTTTACCTGAGAAGGGTGGGATTGCTCTTTTCCACCTAAAATCCTGGTGAGGTTTGGGTCAGGGTACATCCCACACGCTCATTCCAAGGGCACCTTTCCTCAGACCTTTTGTCCTGCAGGAGCTCCCGGTCCTGAGCTCCTGTGCTGGATTTTTCTCCCTGGAACCTGCCATTTCCGCAGGCTTCCCGTAAGGCAGGGAACAGCAGGGACATCAAACCGGCTCCTCTTACGGGAAGGGAGGAAATGCATTTTAATTTGATTCCTGACCCATGGACTCGCTCGGAGATCGCGTGTCAGCGGGGCCCAGGGCACAAAAGGGCCCTTGTCCCTCCTCACGGACAGGCCAGGCTCTGTGTGTCTGCAGAGACCCTTTCAAGGCCATTTTTCTGCTCTCAGCTGATCAGTCCCACGCAGAAACCAGCTCTGCACAAGCAGGGCTCAAGGCCAGGGAGCAGGACTGCCACCATCAGCCCAACAGTAAACCCATTAAAGACCCCTTATCAACAGCCAACCCAGGCAGAGTCCCTGTGGTGGAGAACACACTCCTTTTGGCAACGTTTGATTACAGGGCCTCCAGCTGTAGTGAGGTTTGCTCTACCAGAAGGAGCTGAAGACCTCTGAAATGGGGGCCAGTCATGAGGATTGCTTGCTGAAATTACACTTTCTAATCCTTTCTGCCTTGGATTTAGCAGGACCCATTTTTAATGGTGCTCAGCTGAGTCGTGGCTGGTTAAACACAGAATGGAGCATCTTTGCTGTTCTGTGATGCAGGAGAGCAAATTTCTGTGTGAACCTGGTGGGAACGGTGGTTTGGGCCATTGAACTGGGCTGCAGGAGACCTGAGGTGGACTCCCACACATGGCCTGGGGTTTGTTGGTGGCTTTAGAGCAGCGCAGTTCTTCCTCTGTGCTCCAGATGCAAAATGAGGTTAAATAAGACTCACTTCATCTGCCTGACCATAATTCCTCCATGCCAGGGACCATTCAGTTGTGTCACCAACACCATGAGGCTGTGGTGTCTGTGGTCAGTGACATGCTGCCCTCTTGAGCCATTGTCTCCATGTCCTTACAGCCTCTTTGCTTTCCCCCCAGGGTGATGGAGAACCTCACGACTCCTCCAGCCTGGACCAGAGTTGTCAACAGCTCCTTGGACCCAGGTGGCACAGATGACAACCCCTACAAGTGCGTATTTGATGAGGACTTCAAATACGTCCTGCTGCCCGTCTCCTACGGAATCGTGTGTGTGGTGGGGCTCTTTCTCAACCTGCTGGCCCTCTACGCCTTCATCTTCAGGATCAAGACCTGGAACGCCTCCACCACCTACATGTTCAACCTGGCCATATCTGACACGCTCTACGTGGTCTCCCTGCCCCTCCTGGTGTACTATTATGCCATGGGGGACAACTGGCCCTTCAGCGTGGGGCTGTGTAAGATCGTCCGCTTCTTG
This sequence comes from Falcunculus frontatus, assembly GCA_013398115.1. Classification (NCBI taxonomy): domain Eukaryota; kingdom Metazoa; phylum Chordata; class Aves; order Passeriformes; genus Falcunculus; species Falcunculus frontatus. The sequence continues at coordinate 508,850 of VZRV01007622.1, forward strand.
TTCTACACCAACCTCTACTGCAGCATCCTCTTCCTGCTCTGCATCAGCATCCATCGATTCCTGGGCATCTGCTTCCCTCTGAAGTCGCTGCAGTGGGGCCACGTGCGCCACGCCCGCAGGGTGTCGGTCGTGGTGTGGGTGGTGACCGTGGTGTGCCAGTCCCCCGTGCTCTTCTTTGTCACCACCAGCGTCAAGGGCGACACCATCACCTGCCACGACACGTCCAGCAAGGACCTCTTTGGCCAGTTTGTCATTTACAGCTCGGTGATGCTGGTGCTGCTCTTCTGCATCCCTTTCCTCATCATCATCGTCTGCTACTGCCTGATGGCCCGGCGGCTGCTGCAGCCCACCCGGGGCATTTCCCGCCTGTCCCGCTCCAAAAAGAAGTCGGTGAAGATGATCATCATCGTCTTGGTGGTCTTCATTGTTTGTTTTCTTCCCTTCCATGTCACTCGTACCTTGTACTACTCCTTCCGGAGCTGGGACCTGAGCTGTGAGACCCTCAATGCCATCAATTTAGCCTACAAGGTGACTCGTCCCCTCGCCAGCACCAACAGCTGCTTGGATCCCATTTTGTATTTCTTAGCAGGGCAACGATTTATGAAGTTTGCGGGCAACAAAATGCTAGGGAAGCCTCAGAACGAGGTGGCACTGGGCATTGTGCCCAACAGTCACCTGGGAACCAGCAGTGACACGGACACGCTCTCCAAGGAGCTGAAATCCTAGCCCTGCTCTGCAGCAGAAGGGTTTATTCCTGGTGTGAAGGGAGGTCAGGATGCTTTGGGGCCCGAGGCTTTGGGTGTTGGGGGTGCCTGGGCTTGCACCCACTCCAGCATGGTCTGTGTCGAACGCGCTTCTCTGCTTGTTTTGCTGTATTTTTTTCAGGAAGATGCAGATGTGGTTGCACACACAAACCCTGGCTCTGCATCCCAGCCTGCTGCTCGGATCAGCGCTGAGGTGACCAAATCTGCAAAAAAAATCATGCCCTGAGTGCCTTGAATCATTTTCCAGAGCAAAAATGCTGTGGGCAAAAGGTGCCCCTTGAAGGATTCCATTTGCAGATATTGCCTGGCACAGGGGGAGCTGGAGTTTCTCTGTGCCTTGGCAAGGCAGGAAAGGCTTTGAGTGGATGAGGAGAGTCAGCTGCAGTTCTGCTGAACAGCTTGATGGAAATGTCAAGGATAAATATCACCCACAGCGGGAAAGAGGCTCCCACAGCTTTGCACCCCTGAAGAAATGCTCTCCCAGCTTCAAGCTGGCAGAGCAGGGATGGGATTCCCAGCTCCTGTCCAGGGGCTGGCTTCCCATTAACCGGGGTGCTGATGGACGTTCCATCCCACTGGAGTTTACTGGTACCATCAAGCAGGTCCCCTGCAGGCTTCTCTAGTGGGGCCAACATCTTCCAAAGAACCCATTAGTGCTTCCCAACAGCACCAGTCACCCTTTAAAAGCTTTTAGGGACCTACAGCTTCCAGCTGCTGGCTTTAATAACCATCTCCAGCTCATTAAAATTTAAGGTGAGTTCTTCATATCTTGTTTTTAACCCCCTTCCTGGTGACTCATGTTTCCAGCCCAGCAGCAAAGACCAGTGTTCATCCCTTGGCTGAGCGCTGCCACGTCCCCATTTCTGTCCCTCAGAGGTGACAAAATTTGCCACCACTAAACCCTGGGTTGAGGAGCTCCAAGTGGTGCTGAGCTTAACCCCATTCTGCCTGGATTTGGAAAAAATACCCACAAAACATTTCACCAGAAGGTGCTCTTGGTGTTTCTCTCTGTAATTGTTGGGTTGGAGAGCCCAGAGCCCAGGTCCATAGTTTCCCTGCCAGAAGGATGCTGATTCCTCTCCCCAAAAATGAAAATTGCTTGGGCTGCAGCACTGGACGAGTCATATTTTGTAAAAGCTCTATTTCAGGACTAGGCAAACTCTTTTGATGTTGGCTTAGACCAAGACCTCAGACCACTCCTTAGTTTCTCCCATCCTTCCTTCTTGTGGTTTGGTAGAGACAAAGCCACGTCACGATGTCACCGGGTGTGTTCAGTCACGGGTGACTGGGACCGTTCAGGGTTGACCGGGAGGTTCCTGTGGTCCCACCCCCAATGGAGAGCTCTTGTCCCAACCAACAATGTCACAACCACAGGAGGCCGAGACAAATAGGACATCTGTAGGGTCCTTCATCCCAAACAACTCGAGTATGTTTAGGATAGGATTGGGTTAAGACCGGACTTGCGCCGTGGCAGCACCTTTATTCCTTTGTTCTTGTGAAGGAGCTTGGATTTATGGTGAGGGTCATGGCGCAGTCACCGGGGCGAGACAAATAACTGGGAGGAACAAATTCAGCTGGGGCACTGAATGGGTACAGACATCACTCCAGGCCAGGCCTTGCCCGGTCTCCCACACTTGCCAAAAAGCAGCGTGGACACGTTACGTGCTCTGAATAATTCAAGAAAAACATGCCCAACGTTCCCTCCTGAGGTCCTGCTTGGAAATCCCACCTCCTCTGAGCTGGCTTCGAGCCACCACCCTGGGCAGCACTGCCATCAGGAGTGTCCCTCCGTGATCCTGATCCCCAAGTGATCCCACTGGCCAGATGCAGAGCAGTTGGAGAGGTACCAGCTGGAAATCTAGCTCTAGACTTTTTTTTGTTTTGTTTTTATTTGTAAAAGCACTAACTTATACTAGAGAGAGAAAAAAAAAAGGTGAGTTTTATGACAGTGACTGTACATTTTTATTTTTGTAACATGCAAACACCTCAGATTTATGATAGTAAATGAGTTTATTTCTACTACGAGCACTTCTCTGCCGTCTCCTCTGCTATGTACAAAGATGGGTATTGGGGGTAGAAACTGGGTTGTTGAATGTTATGGATGTATTTTAATCTCCAGGTACAGCTGTCCACTCCTGTGTGATTCTTGATCTCCATCTAATTCAGTGAATTCAGTCTCCACTCTTGATTCAAGATTTTCATGGGGCTGATGCCACCAGTTCTGGCAAAACCCAGGTGCAGAGACAACTCTGTGGTCGTGGCAGGGCTTCACAGGGGACAAAACCCCTTGGAGCATGACAAATTCAGTAGCCAACCTTTTTGGTTGTGTCTCCATGGTCTTGGTAGCTTCTCCTAGGCTGCTCCTGTTGAAGACTAGAAGAAATTGTTAGATTAAGTAATTAATTAATGAATCTCAAAAGAATTAGTCTCCCATCCCATAGACCTTTTTTTTTGCTTTTCTGGTTCTCATGAAGCCACCAAACCAAGATGTTGGAAAGCTCTTGTTCTCAGAGGCTCCTCACCTTCCCCTGCAGACACCAGGGGGAGGTTTCCTGAGCCTAACCACAGTCCCCAGGAAAAAATACATTTGGTTTCAATTCATTTTTCATTTGGTTTGCAATTTGTCTTGGCTCCCCAGCCTGGCTTTCGCTGAGCCTTTCTCTGCCAGTGAAACAAGGCTCAGGACACACTCAGCTCCATGGATGTGTTTATTCCAAACTGTGGTCGAGTCACCTTGCAGTCTGCTCAGGAATGATCCGGGCAGCTCAGAGAGGAACTTCCAAGGGCTATGGATGATCTCTGCAAATATAATTTTATGGAAACCCAGTGCTCTGTGCATCCCTGGAAGTGTTCAATGCCAGGTTGGACAGGGCTGGTGCCACGTGTCCCTGCCCATGGCAGGGGGCTTAGAATGAAATGATCTTTAAGGTCTTTTCCAACCCAAACCTCCTGTGATTCCATGACTCTCTGGTGCTGTGAATTCCTTCACTTTCATCCCAAAGCTGATTTCAAATCAGTTTACACTGGATGTCCCAGGAATGCTTTTAAGGTGCAGCCACAGTCACTCATCACCCCACTGTGGGACAGAAGCCATTCATGGTCCCCTGCCCCAGGGCAGAAAGCTTTGCTTTGCTTACTCTTTTCAAGAATTTTGTAGCCCTTAGAGCTGCCAGAACACAAAGTCTCAAAAACATAAAGCCAAAGAAATAGCTGTAAGGCCCAGAACTGCTAAATTAGATATCCCAGGATGCAGCCTCTGAGAAGCCCCTCTTGATTTTCAGCCCAGGTTTTGGGGCCTCTCTCTAAGGTCAGTGCCCAGCGACCAAGAATAAGTTTCTGGGATTTACAGCATCATCCCCAAATCTTTACTGCAATGACTCTGCACAGCTCATACCAGCACTGAGTCACCCAAACCAAAGAATGAGAATGAAGGAAGAAAAACAGCCATTGACGGGGAGCACAGAGGTTGTGCAGAGAAACAAGCAGAAAAAACCACCCAGCCACACCAAGTGGTTACAAACCACTTTTTCTAAATATCCCTCAGCACAGGGAGCAGGAAGTGAAAGTTAAGAGCACTGATGGTCTCCTGCCAAGGAAAGAAATCTGCCACATGGGCTGGAAGGGTGCACACTTCTGCTGGACCTTCCCAGCATCCAAGTGGAGAGCTTTTCCTTCCTGATCACACCTTTGTAGGAAGTGGACCCTAAATGGGGCAGTGGCAGGCAACGGGGCCGTGTTGTTACTGTAAACACTTAGTGCATCCACTTCTTTTTCCAAGTCCTGTCTCCATTTTTCTTCTGGTTTTCCACCTTGGGGCTTGATTTTCCCAAGGAACAGTTCTGTCTGCCCCTCTCAAGTCATTTCTGATCTGCTTGGCTGGTTTGACACAGGAACAAAGTCCCCACACTGTTGAGCTCCTACGAGTTCCAAGGAAAATTGTGACATGAAGGAAAACAAGCCAAAGGAATTGTCACCCAACAGCTCAAAATTTGTTTTGGACACCAGAGAAACCTCCCCCATTTCCCCCATGCCAGAGCCTGAAGTGGTTTGGGAAAGTGTCCCTCACACCATCAGTGATGAGTGAGGGAAGGTGACAGGCCCACAGCCACCCAGCAGACCAAAGCTGTGTTCAGACACAGGGGGGAGATTCCCAAATCCCACAAATTGATATTATTGCTGAAATTCCCCAATTCCAGCAGTTTCTTAGGGAGAAACCAAACCAGTAGGTGTTTAACACACCAATCACTCAGCTTTTTGAGGAGTTTATTTGAAGACTTTCACAGCTTCAGTACCAATATTTGCAGACTCTGACAAATAATTGCTCAGGAAAACCTGAAAGTTTTAAATACCTTTTTAAAAAAAATTATTTCTCCTCAAATACCTGCAGTTTTAAGCCCTGGCTAAGCACCAACATTTTGGGGTGTGTTTTGGGGAGCAGCTGGATTGTGCACATGTAGGAACACGTGCATATGTTGTATAGAAGCACACAGATGCCCACAATCCCACTTTTCCATGCTGCAGGATTGGAGAAGGGTTTGAACCCTCATGCCTATTGCCTGATCTCCCAAGGGCACAGGAGAGTGTTCAGAACAGCCAAAAAACCCCCAAAACCTAATGAATACAAGAGCAGCAGCTCCTCCCACAAATCCTCCCGGCCAGCTGGAAATTTCCTGGCTGTGGCTCCTCGCTCACGAAATGAGCTGCAAGCTCTCAGCTCTGTGCTGAAGGCTCCCACTCTTGCAGCACCCCCAAACCCCCATCCTGACTGGGTGGGTTTTGCAGCCCCCATTGATGCAGTGGGAGAGAGAGCAGGAGATTCTCTCCCACCAGATCCTTCTCCTCTGCTTTTGACACTCACTGTGGAAAGGCACCGTGTCACACCCCCCATTCCCAGCCCCTCTTAAATCATGGGGAGCCTCGAGATACCCTCAAACCACGGAGCTCCCACCTTTAAACTCCGAAAGAAAGAGGTTTTCAGCTGAGATCTCAGCTAGTGGGGGACCTTGGGAGATGGTGGAAGGTACATGGAAGATGCTGGGCCCAGCAGCGCAAAGCCCATCGTGGGCTGATTTTTAGTTGAGAAACAATTTAACTGAATAGGCTGAACCTGCTGCAGCAGAGTCCTCTGCTGGTGCCAAGGGGATGTGCCAGCAGCAGGGTCCTTGTCCCCAGGCTGGGATTGAGGCACTCACAGCCACTCAAGGCAGGGTCCTGATTGTCATCCATGGGACTTTCCAGGGAACGGGGAAGTTTTCTGTTCACTTTGAAGTTTCCCTTGTGTGGTTTCTCCTCCTGTGGCCTGTGGTTTTAGTGACAGGGAAAGAGCCTGGTCACCACCAGCTCATCATCCAGTCTCCCACCTGCTGCTCCAGTTCCACCCCTTCCTCTGTGGAAAGTCTAGGTGCTCATTTAACATCCTGCCATCCTTTTTCTCAGCTAGGGCAAATGGGTTGGAAGCTGGCTGGACACCATTAGGGATGGATGGATGTGCATGGATGGAGGTGGAGGCCACTTGGCACCCACGTTGGGAAGGACCTTGGCACGTGCCCTTCACGCTGGGGCTTCCCCACCATCACTGCCTTTGGAAACGAGTTTATTTCAGATGTCCCTGATCAGTCATTCACCTGGGCTCTGGAAACCTCCCTGCAAACCTCCTCTGCCTAGAAGCAGGAGGATGGGATGTCTTCCCTAACTTTTTCCGGGTAAGCAGCTCCCCCAGCCGGATGCGGTCCTTCCCCTGCTCCTGCTCCGTGACTTGGGTGCATTTTGCAGCCTGGCAGCAGGACAAGGTGCCACGTGGGTGCCAGCACAGCCTGTTTGCAAAGAGGGTGCGGGTTCAGCACCCCTCATGGCCTGTGCAACGAGTCCATCTGGTCCCAAATGAGCCCGAGAGCCTTGGGATGGCATTGCAAAGCAGATTGGGAGCTCGTGTGGGGTGTCCTGTCCAGTTCTTTGGTGCCATCCTGTCACTGCTGCCTGCAGGGCCAAGTAGAAAGGCTGCAAGAAAGGGGAGGTGCTCAGGGGATCCACACTCTTCTGGTCCTCCTTGGGCAAAGGAGTCGAGACAGCCCAGCTGGGAGTTGCTAAATGACCCGAATTGTCCCTAAATAGCTCCTGCAGCCCCGTGCTCAGCAAGATGCCCATACTCCGATGTCTCACCCTCCAGCATCCTCCGAGGATGAGCTCACAGGGCTGAGACCTAAAAATAACCCTCTGGGGGCAGCGGGTGGGTGGGCATCGCTGTCACTGCGCCGTCACCAGCGTCAGCATTCCCAAGCCCGTGTTCCCAAGCCCATCTGCACTCCCGTGCCAGCCCCGAACCCCTCTGGCACACAGCGGCTGTGCCACGGCACCTGAGGGACCACAGGGGTTGCCAAGGAAGTCTCAAAAGCTCTGGAGCAGCTTCCCAGCACGTGCCTCCCCATCTGCTCTTCGTCAGGCAAATGGGCTCCCAGCAGGGTGGTCTGGGCTCGGGGACCCCTCTGTGGTCAGCTCCTGGGGTGATGCACCAGGTGTGGGGAGCAACAGCAGGGCCGGGGGGTGGAATTTTTGGAATTGTGGGCCTGGATTGAGCAGGGTGAGGATGATGCCTCAAGCCAGGGCCATGGGCAGCAGTGAGTGCCCACGTCCTGTGATACCAGTTCCGTGTGGTGATTAATATCCCGCTGTCCTGACCTTCATCCAGACTTTCTGAGGTCATTTCCTCGAAATCCATCATCCCTTTCCAGGCAATGCTTCCCAGATGTTGCAACCCATCTCTGCATTTCAGTATCTGGCTGGTGATGTGAGGCAGCACAAAGCCTGGAGCAAGAGCTGCACGTTCCAACAACCCCTTGAAGCATCGAAATCCACCTCATCTCCAAAACATTTCCATTTCTTGTCCCAATTATGGTAGCTCTTCAAGCATCCCCCAAATGCAGCTGGATTGAAATGTGCTGCAAATTTGGATTTGTAGCAGCTGCTCTTCCTCCTGGTTGCCCGTAGATGGAGGAAGAGCACTGCACCCCTCTGGGTTCCTTCCTCAGCTGCCCACTTGATGAGGGCATGTGGTATTTTGGGATCTCCTCCACCCTGCTTTGGCCCCTCAGATGCTTGGTTTGGGTGATGAAAGCCTGTCCTGGGAGAGATGTTGGCCATGACCTGCACAAGACCCCAGTATGAACCCACAAGACAGGGATGGTCCCTCCAGGACCCCATGAACCCTCTTGAGACACTCAAGATGCCTGGGTGGCCACATCCAGATGGGCATCCCAAAAAAAAAGAGCAGCTTTGGAGGAGTCCAGATCCAAACCGTGCCCGTGGTGGTGCAATGATTAATCTGGACTTTCCCAGCCCAGGGCTATGGATGCAGCTGGTGACGTCCAAGGAGGATGAATTATTCCAGGTGAGCACCACAGGAAGATTTACCACCGAGGTGTTGTTCTGCTGCTCAGAGACTGATGTTGGTTGAGGGTGGAGATATTTTGGGGGAGAATAGAGAAGATGGGGCTGGAAGCGTTCAAGGCCGGGTTGGATGGGGATTAGAGCAATCTGGGATAGTGGAAGGTGTCCCTGCCCATGGCAGGGGGGTGGCACTGGTTGATCTTTAAGGTCCCTTCCCACCTAAATCATTCTGTGATTTCTATCAATAACTCCTAGAAAACATCATAATTTTGAGAGGTAGAATTATTCCCCTTCCTACTTTTCGGATACAAAGCCCTTGACTTTTCATTTCAAAAAGACACTTTTTCAACCAAAAAAAAAAACCCCAAACAAAAAACCAGCGCTCATTTATTTTGCCAAAATAGGCAAGGGTTAAAAGAAATCGACACAAACTACTCACTTTGACCTCCCTTTGACCGGAATTATGTTTTCCTCCCAAATTTTGGTTCAACCACCCTGTCACAAAATGCCTCCTGCCCCAGCCTTGCCCTGGGCCGGCTTTGTGGGTTTTGTCCGGTTCCAAGTTAATGGGATTATTGTGAAACTGGTGGACGCACACTTGACGTCGACCCTGTGTGGGAGGAGGAATCAGTTGGAAGACTGTAAGAAACCTGATTTAGTAGGAAAAAAAGCAAGAGAAAGACGCAGTGCCCTCATTACCCTGCAGATAAAGCGCTCACAAAAGCAGGGAGGGATAAAAAAATCCTTTTCCAGTAAGAGCAAATGTTTACCCTGCATGATACCAACTGACCCCAGGTAATCTCAGGTTTAATGACATGGTTTAGTACCACTGAAAAGGGCCTCTTTTGTATTTCTCAGGCTGTCATTCAGAGATGTCCCCACTGGGGAATTTCCTACAGATATCTGGAGATATCCTGGTAACAGCAGTGACACTTTTTAAATGTCTTGTGAAACCTGTTTTATATATATATATATATATATATAAATACATATTTATGTATTTTGAGATGTGTTGTGCATTTTTTTCATACGTATTTGCATAAGCCCCAGTGGCCCATTGCTGGCAGAGGCCACCGGGAAAGGGACAGGGGGAAGGAATTAGCAACGTAATACCTGCTCTGAATCACACCCTGCTTTTGTGGCTGCAGGATTTTGTGAGAAGGAGGTGGGGTAAGTTAGATAATCTCCAGAAATTTCCCCGCTTTGGAAACTTTCCCGCTTTTATAACCTCCACACGTCACGCTACCTCCTCCAGGTGGGTGCTGGAGGGTGAGCCTTGGTGGCTGGGACCCCCCTGCTCCATCCAGGTGATCTTGAATCTTGGTCCTGGGTCTTGGACAGGTCTTTTACAACCATGAGGAGCTTAATCACTGCCTGAGATCTTCATTCCCCCTTGGGGCCTGTCACAGCTCCAGCCCATCTCCCTGTGGAACAGCAGGGCAGGGACAGCTCGCGGGAGATGCTGCCTCCTCCTCAGCACTGTGCAATTCAGCACAATTAATTTTATCCACCACCACCACCACCACCAAGATCTGCAGCTCTGCACTGTGGGCTCTGCTTCCTGTTAACTCCTTCTGCAGCTTTCAGTGAGTCGCTCCTCAAAATCTTCCACGCACTCAAGTGGATTTTCACATTCAGCTTGCCATGTCCATCACCTCTCCCATGCTTCCTCCTTTGGACATGACATGGATCTTCTGCAGGAGATTTTCTTTCCTCTAATGACATTTTTCAGCCTGCTGTTTGGACCTGGCTGCCCCAGGCCTTTTTCAATCAGTGCTTTGCATTTGCATCCTCAGCCCACTTCCACTCCCTCTGCAAACATTTCATCCTGTTCAGCTGCTTAATTCTCAGGAGCTTCCTCATTTCTCTGCCATTTCCCTTTTTGCAGTCAAACACTGCAGTACCAGGAATTTTTTTTCCCACTGAAAATACTTCGCAGCAACTGAACCTTCTCTGCTAAATCCAAACAACTTTCTAACCATGGCCAGGCAGGGGTTTAGCTGGGCCAAATCAAACCCAACAAGATGACGCCCAAGGATGGTCAACCCCACGGGTTGGCTATGAATTTGTCCTCTCCAAGGATGGAGCACTAATTCATGGCTAAATTAGGAGGGATTCCAGGACCTGAGAGCTTTAAAGGCTTTACAGAGGTTGAACTGCTGTGGACTTTTAAAAAGAAAAGTCCAGAGCATCTTGCCGCAGAAGCATCTCCTGGGTGGCCTCAATAGAGGAGAGGAAAGTATATTCTCTCAAATATTGCCGTAGGAAATGACTTCTTCTGGTATTTTATGCTCTAGGCCAGGATCCAGGATCTCACCCCCATCAGCATCTTCCCAGGGCAAGGCTGGTGGAGGTGGTGAGAGCCTGGCTGAACTGGGTGTGCTGGGGAACCCTCCCAGACACACACAGCGTTCTGGGACAGCCGGAGCGAGCAGGAGCCAAAGGGTGCTTCAGTCAGGAACACGTTGCTGTGGACATTTCTACTCTGGGGCTTGTATGGTCACCTCTAGGTGCCCCTTGACCACTGTCCTCCAGGGACTGCCTCTCTGGACCTCTGCTCCTGCCAGCAGACTCGGGCAGGCAGTGACTCTCCAGACATATAGCCTCAGTCTGATGAGTCTTAAGAGGAATATTTGTTCTGGCTGTGGGCCAGGGCAATTTAACTCCCCAGCCCGAGCCCTGGAGGGTCACCAGTCAGTGTTGTGGTACAACAAATGCCTTGTCCTGCCTCTGACCATCACAGCTTGGCCACCCTGAGCTCGGTGGCAGCACCCCAAGCTCACGTATGGATCCTGCAGAAGAAGAGGGAAAGCTAAGGAGAAGCATCCTCAACTTTTAACAGTGCAAGACCTAAAAATTGACTTGGCTGGATGGTGTGTGTGCGTGCCTAAGACAGATACAGACTTTTTTTTTTGCCCAGGAAAGCTCAAAATCTGTGAATTCACTCTGGGGTGTAAAAGTGCTGTTTTGTGCAGCTACACCAAAGACCCTCTTTGTGTTGCCAATATGTTACGGGGAGAGCAGATGCCCCTCATGTGCAGCCAGATCCTTTTTCCAGGTGTGTAACTCCTTGCTTGGCTGAGCACACAGGAAGAGATAAAAATCCCCTGTGGGTATCTTGGGGGCCCTCAGAGATGAACCCCTTTCCTAACCTTTCCATCTTCACAGAAAACAAGGATGGGGACATCTCCTTTATCCCCTAAAGGCCCTTCCCTGACACCAGCTCGCCTCGTTGCTGTTCTGTGTGGCCTGAGGGTTTGAACATAATCCAGGGAGCAAAAATGGAAATTCCCCAGAGCCCAGAGGGAAGGAAGATGGAGAGGGAACAGTTCCTGATCTTGTGGCAGCAGTGAGGTGGCTCCTTGCCCCTGGTTATGGACCAGGCTGTGCCATGGGAATACACAGGGAGCACTGGGACACAAAGTCCAGGACAGGCTGACCTGGGGGGTCACATCTTACCAGGCTTTGCTCCTCACCACGGAGGCAGAGGTGGGAAGGGCCTGAACTGACGAGCCTGTGGTCAGAGAGAGGCAGATAAAACCCTGGGTCCTTGATCCAGATTCCCTGGAAGTGTTCGAGGCCAGGTTGGACAGGGTTTGGAGGTGTAGAGGGAGGTGTCCCTGCCCGTGGTGAGGGGTTGGAACAAGACAGTCTTTAAAATCCCTTCCCACCCAAACCATTCCATGAGTCTCTGAAACACACTCCAGTGTGCTGATGAATGCCTGCTATCTTAGAAAAGCCACCACCAGCCCATCCAAAATCAAATACAACCAACTTTGAGAACACAAGGATAATACATGTTCTGTTACTGCATTCACTCTATTTATCTTCTCATCACAGGGTTTTCCCAGGATTTTCTAGGCATCTCTTGTCCCCACAGGGGCCAGAAAGCTGAAACTTCAGGAATTGTCACTTCCCAGTCTCCAGACTGGGACAATCCCACCAAAGCCAGCAGCTCCTCTGCACCCAGTGGAAGGATACCCATCGTTACAGGTGTCACTGAAGCATCAGCTCTTCTTTCCAAGCTCCTTGGGATTTCTGATCCATATTTCATCACCGTGCTTGCACTTCTCTGGCATTGTGTCACAAGTGCAAACACCTTGAAGTGCCCCCAGCAGTGCCACTGGCTGTGGTGAGAAACATGGTGAGAAACATCAGCCATTAATGCCTGGTTAAAATAATCCATTAAAACCAGCAGGGAAGAAGAGCTGGTGTCCTAGGAAACATCACAAAGAGGAGCTGAGTTCAGTGTCCAGGCTCTGGCTCAAATGCTGGTGCTGCTTGTTTGCCCCTGTTATTATTTCCCCTCCAGCCTCTCTGCATTTTCCCCTCCCTTTCATCCCAGTCTAGGGCCAGGAGAGCTCTGCAGAAGGAACCCTCATGGGGGAGCATGAAAGGACAAATATTTGGCTTTTTGTGCTGTTTGTGTGCAGTATTTCTGGGGCATTGGTATTTCCCTGGTGCTCCCACTGTGGCTGCCCGTGGGAGGTCACTGTAATTCAGAGGTAGGCAGCAAACAGCTCCGCATAATCCCAAGCCTTGTCCCCAAAAATTCAGAAATCGCTGGTTTGTGGCGTTAAGGACTGCATTGTCCTTTGAAAACGAGCTTTAGCATTGGGTGAAGGAATAAACGAAGAAGGATCCTTTCCTGAGCCTAAAGGAAAGGGAGTCAAGCAAATCCTCGGGATGCCTAGACCTGCTCAGTGCACACCAACCTGGGTGCAAAGAGTGATGTGGAAATCAAAGAAGATGGACTGGGAGGGAGGGAAGGAGGAGAGAAAAGTTTACAGCACCTTACAGAATCAGAAAACCACTGAGGTTGGAAAAGACCTCGAAGATCATCAAGTCCCACCAATAATGTTGGACAAGCAGGACATGGAGCAGCTGACCCCCATCCAAGGCCGAGGGAAGGGGAACACCCAGTGCCAGGGGCATTTCCCAAGGGAAGCAGCCCTGAGTGTGGTATTGCGTCCAGCCAGGATGCCACGGAGAGCTGGAGAAGGAGCCAGAGCCTGGATCAAGGTGCTGGGGGATGCTCAGTTACGGTTATTGACTGCTGTGGTTTGTAACCCCAGAGATGCAAAGGGCAGCGGAGCAATGGAATCCAGCTGGAACATCCATGATTTTGGACCGAGTCCTGGAGGGGCAGGGTTTGTCCATGTCCCCAGGGCTGGCAGAGTGTGTCCCTCTCCTATCTCTGGTGCAGTCCAGGGTTGCCTGGCCCTGGATGCAGCTTCATGGAGCTGAAACAATTCCATGCTCTGCAGAGCCTTGCTGATGGCTGTTCTTATCTCAGCCCAGCTCCCTGCGTCTGTACCAGCCCTTATCTCCCTGCAAACACTCTCTCTGTGCTTATGAACTGGGAGCACTTTCAAACTGGGAACACTTTTAAATTGGGAGCGCATGCCTCCCCTCCCAGCCGGTTTTGCAGGCTGGGTGAGCATGGAGGGGTGATCTGGGGCAGTAAATACGTGGTTGCACCCATTTTCCCCCTATTTTTTTCACCATTTCTCTCTGCATTTTCCATTCCCAAACCAGGAGATGCACTGGGAGGGATGTTAGGGGTACACTGGGAGGCCTTGCTGGAAGAAAGGGACCTCCAGCCACCCTGCACTGCATAGTGAGGGACACAGTGACCCTGTGCCCTTATCCACAGTGGGTGAAGTGTTCAAAATGCTCCCAAGGGCACTGGGGAGCAAGCAGCCAAGCAGCCCTGGGGGGCAAGCACAGGCTGGAGCCAGAGTGGGATTGTTTGGGCTAAGGGAGGAGCTGATTAGAGCTGCTGAAGGCCCTCAGAAAGCTGATTTTGCTGCAGGACAAGGGTGAGGAGCTGGAGCAGAGGGACATCATACCACCTCTGAGTGGCTTCCAGGAAAACATTGAGCTTCAGCCCTTTGATTCTCCCTCTGGAGCAGCTTTCTCTGCCCCTCTCCCTTCTTCACTCCACATCCAATGTGATGATTTATGCCACAGAAAGAAGAAAACAGGACAGAAAATTAGATACAAGAAGGTTTTTTTTCATAGTGAGGGTGGTAAAACACTGGCACAGGATTCCCAGAGAGGTGCTGGATGCCCCTGGAAACACTCAAGGTCAGGTTGGATGGGGCTTTGATCAGCCTGATCTAGGTTTGGACTTTGGTTCCTTCCAACCCAAACTGTTCTGTGATTTTATGGAAGTAGGTGGCTCTTCACACCACAAATCCTTCTCCAACCTCGCACTTTCTCACCAGCCCAATATTTCATTTGCTTTCTCCCCAAACCAGATGCGACCGTGGCTCTTCGTGCACAGGAGTGTGTGAGGAGTCTAGAGCATCAGAGAGCAAGATACTTCCAAAAAACAGCCAATGCCACCTCCAGGGATTCAAGGGGAATTGTCCTCTGGAGGCAGCTGCTTCTCCCCATGATCTAGAGAAGCAGCCTTGAGATTCAAACATGGACCTTTTAAAACACATCTGGACACATCAAGCCAAAATTAGGATGATCACCTAGCGAGGCTACTCAGACTGTCAGGAGGAATGCAGGTGCTTCCCAGTGCTTTTCATCTCCAGAGGAGCTTGTGCTGCCTTTCCAAATAATTTGGAAAGGGGTCCATCACCAAGGAGAGCAGGTCGAGCAGCCACCGTGCCCAGATGTTTCTCCTGGACCAGCCCTCTCCCTCCCCTCATCCCTGCCAGTGCTGTGAACATCTGGACTTTGGCACCTGCTCCAGAGGGCACAGGTTCATCCACTGCAGCCAGAGCTTTTATCTCTGATCTAATGACAAAAACGTGGTGCTCATCCTTCCGCAGAACATCTGGAGGATGTCTGGGATTTAATGGGGAGGGGGGAGGAGGAGGAGGATGAGCTCACTGTGTCCTTGCAGGGCCACTGCATGAGTCAAAGGCAGGGGACTGCACTCCTGGTGTGCACTGCGGTGTGTGGGAGAAAGCTTCATTAAAAGGCTTGGAAAGGGCTGGAATCAGCAGCCCCTGCACCCTGCAAAAGTGTGGGCAAAGTGTGGGTCAGGCACATCCTCATCACACCCAGCTGTGGCTTCACGGACTTCCCCAGTCTCCTCCCAGGCATGGGAGACACTTCCCCTTCCCACACAAGCAGGCAGGGTTCATTTCCTAAGGGGGTCCTCTCCTTCCTGCCCTTCCAGAGGGTCCAAGGCTGGCAGGGACCTCTGGAGACCATCTAGTCCAGTGCTCAAGGCAGGGTACTGGGAGTGGGTTGCCCAGGGCCGTGTCAAGATGGATTTTGAGCATCTCCACAACCTCGGCTGACCACCCTCACAGTAGCAAAATCATTTTCTTACGTCTAAACAGGATTTCTCATGTTTCAGTCAGTGCCCATCACCTGGACACCACTCCAAAGACTCTGGCTCCATTTTCCTTATTCTTACCTTTTCCGTTGCCTTTGGATTTTTGCCTTGCAAACAGGCACAGGAGGCAGACCCCCTCCTTAGTCCATCAGAGCAAAAGATCCATCAGAGCCAGGACCCTGGGGAGGTCTCAGCCTCCCTGGCCTCCAGTCGTGACCCCAAAAGGGCTCTGGGCAGGCTGTGAGGGCTGAAAGTGGTTTGGCTCCCCATTGTCCTTGTATGGGAATTTGGATGGAAGCAAAAGTGTAAGAAGCTGGCCAAAAGGAAATACTCAGCGTGACATGTCAAAACAGATTTTAATAAATGTTTACAAACCTCCCAGCAGCCAGGAGGGAGAATAAAGAGGGAAATAACCATAGGAATGGACAGGTTTACTATTTAAAACTTCTTTGATCCATTCCTATCCAAAAGAACAATCAACTCTTACTCATTTTCCTCAAAAATAGAGACCTCTGGGAGCCTGCAGGACAGGGCTGCATCATCCCATGCAGGAGCAGGTGGGCCCTGTGGTGTGTGGAAGAGGGACCTTCCCAAATCTTGGATGAGGTCTGTGTCACTGTGGGACCCAGGTTTAGGGACAAGGTTTATCTTCTTGGTGGCACCTTTCCATTGATTGTTCTGCTGATCCTGCACTGGGTGAGGAGCAGAGGTCCTGAGCACCAGGGCTGGGAAGGGAGAAGTTTTTCACCCGCCCCAGCTGAATTTAGTGAGGGGACCCATCCAGAGTCTCCTCCAAGTCCATGTGGATTTGAAGAGTGAACAATTCCCAAGGCTCTGCTGAGGCCTCTGCTTTTGTGCTTGCCTTGGCACAGGACCATGGCGTGAGTCACCAGCGACTTGCTTTTTGTTTAATGTCCCCGTTCCGGCTCTGCTGACTGGCTCAGAGGGAAGTTAATTCATAAACTCAATCAATATTAACTGCCCGAGGACGAGGAGGAGGAGGAAGAGAAGGAGAAACCAGGCCATTACCATCACCACCACACCAGTGACACATTTAATGTTGGCTGCTGGTGTGGGTGTGTCTTCCTCACTCGTCCTAGGATGATGATGTGACAGTCCTAGGACAATGTGACAATCACAGCACCTTTGTGACAGTCCTAGGTCCTAGGTGACAGTCCCAGAAGCAATGTGGACATGGTTGTTCCCTCCAGGCCCTGCACACCAACGAAGAATTCCTGGGAACCTGAGGGAGGAGCACAACCCCCTGGACACATCTGCTCGGAAGATGCCCAGAGAAGTCAGCACACAGGTCCCCAGCCCCTGGGAGTGACGTGGTGACATCTCTGACACCTGGGAGCTTTCCCATGTTAATGCCTGGCAAGGGATGAGCACAGAGAGGAGGGAGGAGCGGGGCTGTGAGACACAGAGAGAGGCAGAGGGAGAAGAGCCAGCAGAGGAACACATCCAGGAGCTGGCAGGGTGGGAGCCAAGCCCTTGAGCTGCCCTGGTTGTTTGCAGACTGAAAGCCTTGTGCACACACGAACACTACACAGGGAAGTGCTGTCCTTGGAGGTTCCCAGTCTGGGAATGGCCAAACCAGGCCATTGCTGTGTTGGCTCATGGGCCACGTGGTACCTCTAAAATCCCAGAGAGTGGGGCATTTGGATACTCACCCAGGAGGAGGTGGGATGCAGCTCAGCCCTCACGCTGGAACTGAGCAGAGAGGCACATCCAGGTGTGCCAGGCTGAGAGGAGACCAAAAGGTGTGTCATGCCCAGAGGTCCTGCTTAGCCAAGAGTTGTTTGCACCTGCTCTCATCCTGGGGGAGAAAACCAGCGTTTCCTCTCCTGGCTGGATTAAAAACCAGATGTCCAAGTGCCTGGAAAACAGAAATTTAATGATTTGCTTAATTATAGCCGCCTGGTCTCAGCCCATCTTGGCCTCTGGATGACAAGGTCCTGTTGGCCGCGTGTCCAGAGCCGTGTGTCACAGGGACAGAGCCCACCACAACCATTCCAGAGAACACGCCACAGCTCCTTCTCCAGCCACCCTGCTGAGATGAGCCAGTTTGGACCAAGGATGCCCAAGCCCAGCAGCTGCTCCTGAGGGCAGCACAGCACCTTCACCTCCCCCTCCAGCGAGGATTCTGAGCGTGGCACAGTCACGTCCCTGCACAGGAGATTCCTTTGAATCTTCCTGGAAACCCAACCAAGTTCTTGCCCGCCATTCCCGTTATTTTTCTGGTTTTATTTTAATCTCCTCTCTGTTATTGTTCGGTTTTCCTTTGAGCAAGTTTCTCTGAGTATCCAGGAATAGAAGACACATCAGATAATACCGGGAAGGAAGTGAGAATGCCTAGGATTACTGGATATATTAAATCAAACCTATTTCATCATTTTCTCTGTTTATGCCAGATTTGTCTGGGTATTTACCCCTTAAGTTAGAGGAGTCACCACCCTGCTGAGATCAGGGCTCTTGGTTTGATGTGCACGGAGAGAGAGCGACCCAGGCACCGGCAGCTCCCAGCCTGAGTAAAGGGATTTAAAAATAATAACTTGTGATAGAAAAGGATAGAATAGAACCTTGTTTGCAGGAAAGTGATTTAAAAAACAAATCAAAGAGGCTGAAACACTGCAAAAGGTGCTGTGAGTGAGGTCACCCGCTGCTCCTGAGCCTGCCAGCACACGCAAGCTCCAGGGCAACGAGCTGATCTTGTTTCCCATCAGATTCCCCTCCTCCCTCCCTGCCGAGGTGCAGAACTCAGCCACTGCCTTGGTTTTGCAACACATCCCCGACGGGATGGACCTGCTTGAACATTTTTGGCTGGGGCAGGTCTCAGGTGTCCCAGATGGCACAGGACGGGCGGGTTGAGGGGAGGAGGGCCCTGCCTGCTGCTCCAGGAGGTTTCACCTGTGGCAGATGCGGGATCCAACCTTCCAACCCTCTATCTGAGGGTTTTAGAGCTGTTACTCAGAAGTTGAAAGCTGGGCGTTCATTCTTTTGTGCAGCTGGGGAAACTGAGGCACAGATTGGGGTCATCACAGGAGCTCCCTGGTCCACCCTGTCACTCCTAGCAGTCACCGGCACAGACCTCCTTGCTCAGGATGGTCTTACAACCCCCCAAGGATACGCCTGGGCTCCATATCAGCATCTCCTGAGCATCCATGAGCATCTCCTGGCCATGCTCCTGTGCTGGACAGGCACCCGAATCCCACCCACCCTCCCTGCAGCACCCAA
>VZRV01007622.1:527571-542870 GCA_013398115.1 Falcunculus frontatus
CCCCAGGCCCGTGCAAGCCACCACACCAAAAGAGAAGGTTCAGCAGCCGTGCCTGGTTGTGCCCAAACGCAGACAATTGATGGCCAGGACCCCCCAGGATTGTATTTTACTTGTTATGGTTTCCCCCCCGGTGTTTGGATGAAGTGTCTGGGCCCTGGCTCTGCTCTGAGCTTTGTTTAGAAGGTGCTGCCAAGGTAATGCTGCTCCCAGCACTGCTGCACGAGCACCATGTCCCTGCAAAACCCAGTCCATCCTGGGAAGCTGCTCCTGCCCCCCTCCTTACCCTGGGCACCGAGCTGGCCCCACGCCCCTGGTTCCTGCTCCTAATTCTGCCCATAAAACCAAACAAACCCTACAGCAAGCCCTGAGTGGGTTTGCTGGAGCTTTGAGCCCTTCTCTGCTTGCACCGAAGCAGATCCAAGGGTTTTTCTGGTAGATTAGGTGGGGGGAGAAATGGGAATCATTCTCATTTGGGAATGGAGGACATGGAACTGTCCCTCTGTGGGGCTGCTCCTGGTAAAACCTCCAACAAGTGGTGGCTCAGTCATCTCCCAGCAAGCAGAGCAGAAAAACCTCTTATCCCTAAATCAAGGGGTATTATTATCCGGGCTATTTCCAAAATCTTCCTATAAATGTTACCATCACGTTTGGTTTAGCTGAATACAAAGCTCAAGCACTAGTGGAGGGGTTTTTTTGCCCACCTGAATGACAAAGAGAAAACTGTGACTCAATTTCACCTTGTTTTTGTAATTCTGCTCTTCTACAGAAAAAGGAAAAAAACAAAACAAAGCATTTTTCTTCTTATAAGAGAGAGACCAATTCTTGGAATTAAAAAAATAAATCACTTGGGACATGCCTTCCCCTTTCATCTTCTCCAAGGGCACAGCATGATCTTCTGAGAAGCAGAATTGAAAGGGAGAAGTAAAGACATATGAGTAGCTCCCACAGAAAACATCATCAGTGATGCCAGACATGAAACAGACTTTTTTTCCCCCAAAATAAATGTCCAGTTTGGTTTCCTCTGCAGTGGCAGGAACAGGGAAGTGTGCTTTAAATATTTGCTGGGGTGGCTGGATGTGATGGACCCACCTGCAGGAAAAGGAGAACCAGCCCAAGAGTGGAGCAGATCCCCACATGCTCCTGGGAAGCAAATGGTCCGTGCTATGAGTTTGAATTCCTGGAAGGCTTTTGTCCCTCTGGGAGATGCCTCATGCCTTGGAGTTATTTTGGGTTCTTAGGAATCCCCAAGGTCTCATCCCTATAGCCCTTGGCAAGTGGATGGGCAAACTGAGTCAACAGCACTGCATTTAATGGTATTAACGAGCAAATGACTTAAATTGACCTGAGAAATGACTTAAGCAAAACACTTGAAGTTCCCATTATGGAAATGCACAGGCTAAAAATTGCACATCCATCCAGCCGGGTGATTCGATCCACGGTTTGGAAGTCACATGGAAAATTCCTTATTGCTTCCAGAACTGAGCACAGGGTTGCCAGGGAGGCCAAAGGAAGTTGCACCAAGTAGTTTTTAATGTAAAGCATTAAATTTGTGCTGCACAGAATTCCTGGTGAAATTCAACCAATCTTGTCTTCGTGCTGTCTGCACCCATCCATCAGATCCAAGTGTTGGGTGCCCACACGGTGGCAAACTGGGACAGCTGTGTTTGGCCCTGGTTTATGGTGATGGACCATGATCGTGGAGCTCCTCATCCCTGAGATGCTGGGTTCCAACTTTAAAATAACTATTTTCATCCTTGACCGTGTGGTCCCTTTGGGATGGTGGTATCTCAAATGCAGGCATCTCCACCAACATTTCCACACTTGATCCCTTGTGATTGGCATCAATAATTTCCCAGAGAAGGCTCTCCAGCTGCAGAACTGCCTCGGGTCCAGCAGCCAAAGCAAACAAGCTGACGAGGAAACAACAGTGAGTTGAGGGAAGTTGTTTTAAATCTTTCCTGGCTGGGAAATCCCGAAGGCACCTCCAGGTCCCGTGTGCTTTGAGCTCCTTATTCCTCCTTGTGGATGCAGTCTGGAAAGTGGAGCTGGCAATCCAAAGGGATGTGGGGTGCTCCACCATCACCCCCAGGCAGCACGGACAGATCCTGCAGGTCCCCACAGGGATCTGAGCCTTCTTTTGGACACCCTTTTGTCTCCCTGGATGGGAAGAGTCACAGAGAGGTGAAAACCCAGAAGGGTTTTCAGGATGGAGGGCAAGGAGCCAAAGGAAGGATTGTGGCCAACCTGGAGGTATTTGATTTCCACTCAACCATGCAAAGTTCAGGGATGTCCCTATCCCAGACCCCAGCTCTGTCCTCGAAGAGAGAAAGTTGACTACAAATTGTGAAGGTCCAAATTGTGAAGGTCCAAATTGTGAAGGACCCCTCGTGGCAGTGGAGGGTGAGCAGTTTCTCCACCTCAGGAGTCCAGCAGAGAGATGACTTTTCTGACTTCACCCCAGATGGCTGCACTGCTCTGACTGTGGTGAACTCTGGTTGCAGCGAGAAGATGGAGGGCTCCATCACAGTAGAGCTCAGGAGATGAGACTTTCTCCACCAAACATCTTCTCTGCCAAAAATCCAGGGACTCCAAGGTGCTGGGATAGCAGATGTCCATGGGGGAGTCTGGGGTGACCATATCCTCTGAGCTGGTTTAAAAAGAAAAAATTGCCATCAAATGTGACCACCTCATGAGCAAGCTCAACCAGATCCTCCACCCTGGCAGGCTGGAGTTGTCAGGACATGAGAGATTAACTCCATTTCCGTTATAAATAGCTTTTAGATGTAATGAAATTCTTCATGCAAGACGTCTCCGGTCTGGTGAGACGCGGCGGAGCCCGAGGCAGAAGGGACCCAGCCTGATCCCTGCATGTCTGTGCTGGGGAACAACCTGAGAGCCCTGAGGAACCACCCCCATGGGGACATCCAGTGTCTGGTGGTGGGGACATCCCAGCCCCGAGGCTCTCACAAAGCCTGAGCATTTGAAAAATGCTGCTTTTCACCTCCAAGGGGTTTTGCACTGGTTGGAGGAGCAGGGTCCCAAATTGCCTCCCTGGCCTTGACCACAGATGCTCCTTTCTACATCCAGCCACTGTGGGAAGGTGCAATCACCCCCGGGAACAGCAGTGGCAAAGGTCACCTGCACTCAGGAGCTAATGCAGTTACTGGCAACCTCCAGCCAGAGGAACAGAAACCAGGGGCTCGGAAACTCAAATCCAGCCACCGCGCCAGGCCTTTCTGCCAAGGATTAATTCACTCGGTCAGACTCCAAAAGGAACCAGGCTAGTCCCTTTCCCCACTTATCTTTCTCAATGATTCTTTTATGAATAAAAAGAGGTTTAAAAACAACATTTTGCTTGAAATCTCTTTTATTAACCCTGGCTACTGCCTCCACATTTGCCTCTCCTATCCTTGCTCAGCTCCCAAAATGTCATTTTTGGGTGATTCCCATTTATTCCAGGTGCTCTAGGGCTGGGCTCGAGGCTCAGTGGAGGCGTTTGGAGCTGGCAGGCGGCCAGGAGCCACTGTTATATTTTCTGGTTTTTAACACTCCCACCACTATTTACAGTGTCCCCACAGCAGCACAGCCGGCTGCTCACCTTGGGGACCTGCAAGGACACCCGCTGTGGAGGGAGGGAGGGAGGACACCAGCCTTCCCCAAAGACACAGGCAGCACTGGAGGTGGGATAGGTGCCCTCCCTGTCAATTCCTTGGGGCAGTGAGTTGCATCCATCTTCAGCTGCATTCCCCGGATGCTTACGGGAAGTCCTGGGCTCCCTATCCCAGGATGCTGGGCTTGTTTGCACAGGGTGTGTTTTCTGGGGAAAGGCACGTTCCCCCCAGTTTTCCTCTCCCCGCGGAGGCTGAGGGAGTGGGGAATTTCACAAGGGCACCGAGCCATCGCCAACCCAACCCCACAAGCCCGGGCAGCCCCGGGATGTGAGGGATGGCTCCAGCCTGGCTGTGGTTGCAAATATTCGTGTCAGATCCTGCCAGAGCCCATCTCTCCCGTGGCCACACTGCCCGGTTTGGCCGTGGGCTCGCGCCAGGATCGATGAAAGCCGTGTTGTCCACTGCAGCAGGATCCAGACGCCTCATTCCACTTCACCATCCATTCCGTACAACCCAAAGCCTCTCATGGCTTATTTGGGTGCCTGCTCAATGAGGTGACACCGGGGAGCTCCCCATATGGAGTTCCATCATCTGGGCAAT
Organism: Falcunculus frontatus; assembly: GCA_013398115.1. NCBI lineage: Eukaryota > Metazoa > Chordata > Aves > Passeriformes > Falcunculus > Falcunculus frontatus. The sequence continues at coordinate 531,783 of VZRV01007622.1, forward strand.
GCCCCCAGCACCTCCTTCCCTTCTGCATCCACTGAGACCCATCACAAGCCCTGAAAAGGGAAACAGGGAGTAATTTTGGGAGACAAAATGGGCTCCCGGGGAAAGGAAGGGTCAAGCCCATCATCCCGCAGAATCCCAGCATCCCAGTGCTGTTTATGCATCTGCCGTTTCATACCCAACCCGTCCCCCCGGGGTTCTTTGCCTTATTGCTCCATAATAGCCCTGCTCAGGAAGCGCGGAGCCTTGACCGCCTGGTTAATGAGTACGGGAGGCACCGACCCCGGTGCCGCAGGGAGACCCTGTCCCCGACACCTAGGGCCGGGACAATCCAGCTGCTCCCTAGTGCATGGGCATCCCACCCTGTAAATCCCACTTTTGGGGTTGTTGGAAGCCCCCCGACATCCTCTTTGATACAGATGTTCGCTCAAGATCCTACCCCAGATGTTTGCCTGGGAGCCCCCCATGCAGCTGCCGGCCCCCCAGCCCAGCTGTTTCTCCCCCCTGCCTCGCCCCAATCCAGCTGTGACCCCTCCCCAGCCCCCTCCGGGCCCTCCCGCAGGTGCCGGAGCCGGAGCGGGGCGGAGAGGGGCGGCCCCGGGGCGGAGCGGCGGCGGCAGCGGGGCGGCTCCGAGCGCTCCGTGCCGCGGGCTCCCGGCGCATCCCGCTGCCGGTAAGTGCCGCGAACGGTGGGAACGGGATCAACCGAACCGGGCCCGGATGGGACCAGCAGGGTCGGAGCGAACCGGGCAGGATAGGACCCTAAAGGATCAGAGTGGACCGGGCGGGATGGGAGCCTAAAGGGTCAGACCCAACTGGGCAGGATGGGATCTCGGTGGGTCAGAGTGAACGGGGCAGGATGGGGCTGGACCGGGCAGAATGGGGCTGGAAAGGGCAGGATGGAACCCTGCAGGGTCAGAGTGAACCCGCTGCCTCCCGGCGCATCCCGCTCTGGTAAGTGCTGCGTACGGGGGGTACGGGACAAGCCGAACCGGGAAAGGATGTAATTCAGGTGTCTCAGAGTGAACCGGGCAGGATGGGACTGGAAGGACAGGATGGGACTGGACCGGACAGGATGGGACTGGACCGGACAGGATGGGACTGGACCGGACAGGATGGGACTGGACCGTGTAGGAGGGGACCCAAGAGGGTCATATCCAACCAGGCAGGATGGGACCTTCCAGGGTCAGAGTGAACCCGCTGTTTCCCGGCACATCCCGCTGCCAGTAAGTGCCGCGAGTGGGGAGGGGGGACGGGACAAGCCGAACCGGGAAAGGATGGGATCCGAGTGTGTCAGAGTGAGCCGGGCAGGATCAGACCCGAAAAGCTCAGACTGGGCAGGATGGGTACAGATCGAGCAGGATTAAGCCCGAACATGTCAGATAAAGCTGGGTCGGGATGAGACCTGAGATTCAGACCAGTCTGGATGGGACCTGGCAGGATGAGGTTGAACTGGGCAGGATCAGACCCGAGGGGATAAGGCTGAACCAGTCAGGATGGGATCCAACGGGGTCAAACCAAACGGGGCAGGATGGGGCCAGACTGGGCAGGACTGGACCCAAATAGATCGGATTGAACTGGGCAGGATGAGGCAGAACTGGAGAGAATGGGGTCAGATCCAGAGAACATCTGTGCTTTGGCTGGGATTTGGGGTGATCCCAGAGCCACCCCAAATGGAAACTGCCGGACTTTGCTCTTAGGGAGGTTTGGCAGCTCTTACCATGGAGCAGGGCTCAAAATCCCAGTGTGATTGCCCTGGCAGGGCTGGCACAGGGTGTATTCTCCCCTGTCCCTCTGCTCCCGTGGTCTGGGGTGCACCCAGGACGCACATGCATCCCTCGGGGCATCCATAGGGATCAGCCACATGCCAGAGGTTGTATTGCACATAAATGTGCTTAAATCTGCTCGAGGGAGCTGGTTTTCCTTGGCACCTCTGCTGTAGGTGCCAGTAGCCTGGCATCTACCTTTTATATATATATACACACATTTATTTGTGCGTATATACATCCAGAGGTATGAATATATTCCTATATATGAACGTGTCTGCATAGACATGTGTGTATAGAAGTATAAACGTGTTTCTGTATATATGAATGGAGTTATGGATCAACATGAGTGTGACTCCGTGTGCTCAGGGACATGTATTTGTGTATAGGGGTGTAGAGGTTTGTGTATGTGTGTGTGTGAGTGCAGACATGTATATATATTTATAAATATGTTTATGTGTGTGTGGAGACACATATATATATTTATGTGTATGTGTGTGTGTGAGTGGAGACATACATATATATTTATAAATATGTGTTTATGTGTGTGTGTGAGTAGAGACATACATATTTATAAATATGTGATGTGTGTGCGTGGAGAGCCATCAATATGGTTTTATGTGTTGAGATATGTGTGCAGAGAGATGTGCAGAGGTATAGTTCTAGTTCTAGTTCTAATTCTAGTTCTAGTTCTAGTTCTAGGTCTATGTATAGAGGGATAGGCCAGCTGAGACTGGGCCAGCTCACTGCACCTTCCCTGTCCCCATCATTCCCTTTCCAGCAGGGAATCACAGCCCAGGTTGCCCAGAGCATCCCTGAGGTGCTGATTGATGATGGGGCACTGAAGTGTGGGAAGATGAAGGTGGTCACCCAAGGAGAGAGTGGCTCTGCCACCACCCTGTGCCCCATTCCTGACAATCCATGTTTAGTACCCTGAAATTCCCCATGTTGTCCCAATTTTTCCACATCGTTCCACCCTCGGGCTTCACTAACTGGAGATTTCCCTTCAAACATCCAAGCCTTGGTCCCCACTGGGCAGATGGGCGCCCGAAGATATTTTGGCACCAGCCAGGAGATGTTTGGGGACGAGGATGTGGTGGCTTTGGCCAAGTGACATGCAGGACAGAGCATCCCCTTTCCATCCTCTTTGAAATGTGCTGAGCTGGAGCTTTCACTTCCACCCAGCCCAGCTTTCCAGCCCTGCCAGAGAGCCACAAAGACCAGGACGGGCAGGACAAACCAAGGAGGAAGATTTCCAAGGCAGGAAGCCCTCCCCCGTATCCTATTCGAGGGCAGCCACAGCCAAAAGCTTTTCCCACTGTATCCAGCTTGCAGAACCCCCCTTGAAATCAATAGCAGGGTGTTAATTAAAGCTAATTGCACTGGACAAGGGCTTGGTTTGAAAGCAAAGGGGTTGGAGGGGGCATGTGCCAGGGGAAGCTCATGGCTGCTGGTGATTATTTTTAATCTCTTCCCCATCTGGCCACAGAGCAGCTCCACTTCTCTTTCCTGATCCTTGTTCCTCCTGCACAGGCACCTTAAACCCCTGGGATGAAGGTGACCCCAGCCTGACCCCTCCCAACACCACGGGCACGCCCCTTTTTTCCCCTAAAATCTCATTTCCTGATGGATTTCACCCGGTGCCCATCACTGTGGTGTCAGGGCACCAGTTCCTATGGATTTGGAAGGTGCCAACCCCATAACGCCAAGAACTGGCAGGGACCCCCGTGATGGGTTTTTGGGGTGAGAAAAGGGACTTTTGGGATTATAAGCCCAGACAATGATCTGGGAACATGCCCTGGGCATGCTGGATGAGGCTGAGGGTCTCGGTGTGGTTCCATTAATTGGTTTCATTAATTGGTGGATGCTGGTAGACTCTGACTGGGGTTTATGGGCAGCTGCAGGCCCTGGGTACAGCTGGGATGGGGATTTTCCAATGTCTGGCTTTTTCCTGGGATCAGAAGGGATTTTTCCTCCTCTCCTCCAGCTTTCTCATCCCCCCAAACCCAGCAGCAGGGGGGTTCAGTGTTGTTTCCCACTTCCAAAGAGGGTTTTTTCCTCATTTGCCATTTTTTGGGGGAATCCCTTATTTTCTAGGCTGCTCCTCCCTTTTTTTGGTGCCCTCCACAACTGAAGGCCTATGTAGCCTTGGGCATGGTCCTTAGCAATGCCTTTCAAACACCTCCAAGGGGTGTTTGGGGGGAAAAATCTGTTTAAAAGGGGTGTAGGCCACACTGCTTCACTTCAAACTCAGTGCCTGTGCCTCAGTTTCCCTTGTTTGACTGCATCACCTGGACAGCTGGAGAATCTTCTTCCTCTTGGTGCCACAGGGCCCAGGGATGTCCCTGTCCCCAACATCTGCCCACACTGGGAAGGAGCCAAATACGAGGGAAGTTCGGCAAAAATGGAGGAAAGATTCAAAAATGAGGGAAACGGGCTGAAAAATTAGGGGGGAAATGAAAAAATTATAGAAAAGACCAAATAATTCATGATGGCCTCAGCCAGCCACATCCTGGCACCCACAGGCAGGAGCCCTGGTGGCATTTGTGCCGTGCCACAGCCGTGCAGTGCCATGCACAGCCATTCCATGTGCCCACCCTGCCAGGGTTTCTGTTCCCGTTTGCCCGGGGTGCTGCTGTTGAGAGGAAAAGGGAAGTGTTGCTCAATGGGGTGAGCGCAGCACCCACAGATGTGCCAAGTGCTGGGCAGAGCACTGTGTTCCAGCACCCTGGGGCACCCACTGGCACCCACTGGCACCCCAGAAGGTAAGAGGCACTCCCAGGTCCCCCCTGGACCCCTCTTCCCGGCCACCTTGACCCTGGACCCCTCTTCCTGGCCACCTTGTCCCCAGTGTCCTTGGTGGTGCTCCTGTGAGCACACAGGGGATGGCAGAGGTTCCTGTGGGTGCTGGGTGGGTGCTGCCCCAAGCTTGGGCCCCGGGGGAGGTTTGAGGGGTGCCAGGGGAGGTTTGGGGGAACCCAAGGGACAGGGAAGTTCACAGCCCTGGAGCACTTATTGGCTTAGAGGCGGGAGAGGTGAGTGCTGGGACTGCCTGGAGCTGGGGTGACAGTGGGGGGCAGTGGGGTGCTCAGTGGGATGCTGGGGGGTGATGAGGGCTCAGTGAGGTGACAGAGGGATTCAGTGGGGTGCCGGGGTGCTCAGTGGGGTGTGAGGGGCTGAATGGGGATGCAGGGGGACTCAGGGGGGTACCGGGGGATAGGAGGCAGGTGCAGCCGCAGAGGGACTGATTCACAAGCACAGAGCACCCCCAAAATTGTGTCCCCAACATCACCGCCGTGGCAGGTCTGTGCTCTGGGGACTGGTGAATCCCCAAACACCTGAAATGGGGTGGTACGACCTGAAGGGATGCCCCCTGGACTCGTGTGTCTCTCCCTGGGTGCCCCGTGCCCCGTGCTCCTGGCCGGAGCTCGGGCATCTCCTCCCTGCCTCAGTTTCCCCTTCTCAGGCAGCGTGGCCACCCGCTTGCAGGCAGGTTTGTGCCCGGGGCAGCAGGGGAAGCGGGGGCTGGCCCCGTGCCTCCGGCCAGGGCTGCAGCCAGCGCCGCTGGAAGGGCAGGGAGCGAGGGCAGGGAGGAGAAGCGGCTCCTGCGGCACCCCGGGCGCGGGTGGCACTCGCCGCCGGAGTGACGACAGACGCTGGCAGCGACACGGCTGGGCCAGGGGGCTCGTGGGGATGTGCGACCACATCTGTCACGCTGCTCTCCGCCTCTGAGCAAAGCACATGTCCTCTTCCCCCGCTCAGAGCAGCCCAGAGGACGCTGGGCGAGCTCTCTGAGCCCACAGCGTTAAAAAGCTCCGGGGTCGTTGTCACCAGTGCCAATTCCCGGGTGAAGGAACCCGCGAGGGTCACGCTGGACTCGGTGCGGGTGGCACCTCCCGGACCGAGCCCGGCTGGCTGCAGGGCTTTGGCACCCCCTGCAGAGGAGCAGGAAGCCGTGCCGCCGGCTACCGGCGCATCCTGCCGCAATTTCCTCTGCCGGAGGGGGATGACAGCGGCTTGGCCTTGTGCAAACCCCTCCGTGGGGGATAAGTGTCATGGGAAGTGGAGCTGGGATGGGGGCAAGGGTGGCCACCACGCTGTCCTGTGTGCAGCCTGTGCAGTCCCACCCATTCCACCTCCACCTTCTTGTGAGACCCCTAAATCCATCATTGTGGCTTAGAATCATAGAGTCACAGGAGGGTCTGGGTTGGAAGGGACCTTAAAGATTCATTCCAATCCCTGCTATGGGCACGGACACCTTCCACTAGCCCAGGTTGCTGCAAGCCCTCTCCAGCCTGGCCTTGGACATTTCCAGGGATGTCAAAGCTTTTCTGCATAACCCAGCTCTCCCAGGCTGGCTCCAGAGCAGAGGGGCTCCAGCCCTGGAGCAGCTCCGGGGCCGCCTCTGGACTCTCTCCAGCAGCTCCATGTCCTTGTGCTGTTGTTCCCCAGGGCTGGGGCAGCTCTGCAGGTGGGGTCTCACCTGAGCACAGGGGCAGAGGGGCAGAATCCCCCCATCCTGCTGCCCACACTGGGGGATCAACCCAGGGCACGGGGAGTTGCACACGACTGCACATGGCTGGGTCATGTCCAGCTTCTCATCCACCAACACCCCCAAATGCTCCTCAGGACTGCTCTCCATCCCTTCATCCCCCAGCCTGTGTGGAGACTGGGGGTTGCCCCAACCCATAGAACCCTGGTCCAGGTTCACTCTGCGAGGGTGACACCACCCAGACGAGTCACCAGCTGTCCCCTCTGACATTCGCAGGTGCTGTGGAGGGGCCACACCAGCAGAGAGGACACTGACGGGTGGGAACACCACCATGGCCAACCTGACGGCCCTCGTGAGCCCAGGGAGGAACTCGTGCACCTACCACGAGGAGTTCAAGCAGGTCCTGCTGCCCCTGGTGTACTCGGTGGTGTTCGTGGTGGGGCTGCCCTTGAACGCCGTGGTCATCGGGCAGATCTGGCTGGCGCGGAAGGCGCTGAGCCGCACCATGATCTACATGCTCAACCTGGCCATGGCTGACCTGCTCTACGTCTGCTCCCTGCCACTCCTCATCTACAACTACACCCAGAAGGACTATTGGCCTTTCGGGGACTTCACCTGCAAATTCGTGCGCTTCCAGTTCTACACCAACCTGCACAGCAGCATCTTCTTCCTCACCTGCATCAGCGTCCAGCGCTACCTGGGCATCTGCCACCCCCTGGCCTCGTGGCACAAGAAGAAGGGCAAGAAGCTGACGTGGCTGGTGTGCGCGGCCGTGTGGTTCATCGTCATCGCCCAGTGCCTGCCCACCTTCATCTTCGCCTCCACCGGCACGCAGAGGAACCGCACCGTCTGCTACGACCTGAGCCCGCCCGACCGCTCCACCGCCTACTTCCCCTACGGCATCACCCTCACCTTCACCGGCTTCGTGCTGCCCTTCGTGGCCATCCTGGCCTGCTACTGCAGCATGGCCCGCATCCTGTGCCAGAAGGATGAGCTCATCGGCCTGGCCGTGCACAAGAGGAAGGACAAAGCCGTGCGTATGGTCATCATCGTGGTCATCGTCTTCTCCATCAGCTTCTTCCCCTTCCACCTCACCAAGACCATCTACCTGATCGTCCGCTCCTCGCCCACCCTGCCTTGCCCGGCCCTGCAGGCCTTCGCCATCGCCTACAAGTGCACGAGGCCCTTTGCCAGCATGAACAGTGTCCTCGACCCCATCCTCTTCTACTTCACCCAGCGCAAGTTCCGCGAGAGCACCCGCTACCTCCTCGACAAGATGAGCTCCAAGTGGCGGCACGACCACTGCGTCACCTACGGCTCCTAGGCGAGGACGAGGTCACCTCGGTGCCACCAAGGCAAGGAGCAATTTCGGCTCTAAGCTCCACGGAGCAGAGATGGCTTCAGTGGGGACATGCTGGAGGACAGGAGGGTGGCATCTCCCGAGCTTTCAGCACTTTCAGCCCATCTGCAGCCTGCAGTGGTGCAGTATGAACCCCATCACAGATCCAGTGTCCTCTCCCCGGCTCGGTTGCTCACTTGGAGTGGCTCAGCACCTTGGTGGTCAAGCCACCAATGCAATAAAAATCCACTGGGACCGTGGAGAACAAGATGGGACCATGGAGGACACATCCCTGGGTCAGGATGAGCTGCTGGGGGATGATTTCTCCCTGTACTCAATTAAAAAATCCCTGATGGGGACAGTATGCAAAGGCTGGGGAGGGTTTGGTTCGGCCCATACCATGGGGCCATGTATTTCTCCAGCTCAAGGTCAGTGTCACGGATGGTTTTTGTGTAGTGCTGGGACATCCCTACCCCCCAGTGCCCAGAATGAGGCCACACCAGCAGGAGACACAGGCTCACTGGTATTGCTGGTGCTGCAAAATGGTGGAGGAGCACCCCTGGATGGACTGAGAACAGGGAAAGGGGACAGAAGGGCAGCTGGAACACCCATGCTGGATTTTCCACTGAAGCCATGACTGTGGGCTGGGTTAGGCACAGGCCAGCAGCATTGCCACCTGCCTGGGGACCTTCATCTGCACCCAGCTCCCTGCTTAGCCCAGCACCCCAAATCTGGCCCATCCTGGTGCCCTGCTGTCACCTCCTAACCAGGATCCACCACAGTCAGAGCCGGCCCACCCAGACACAATGCCTGGAGTTGGGAGACCCGTGCCACAGAGAGCTACTCAGTGTCCTCATCCACGTCACTGCATGTCCCATGGCTGGCTTGGCCTCTCCACAGCACTGGGGATGGAGTTTTGCTCCCACAGCCTCTGTTGGGATGCTGCTCTCTCCCAGCAAGGAGGGATTTGCGAGGTGGATGCACCACTCATCGCTCTGCGAGCCTTCTCTAACATATAGGATGTATAGAATTAACTCCCTGCTCTTTCTCAGATGGGTGTACACACCCACTGTATGTACAGACATAGAATGCATCCCAGCAGAGGGAGGTTTGTGGCCCAGCGCAGGCTCTGCAGTGCAGAAATTCTCTGCCTGAACAGAATATATGTATCTATACAGTGTATATATATATATAAAAATATATATGTGCATAACTGCATTTTTCATGTCTGCTTATATTAATCACGTCTAAGTAGGTTTAAGTAATTTGCTTCAAATCTCCAGGGTTGAGCACCCCTCCAGCTTGGCTGCCTGCAGCTGGCCAAGTGTGCAGCTCCATCCTGACTTGCTCCCTGCAGGTACACGGTGTCCTCCTCAGGTACCTGGCCACCCAAGGACCTCACCAGCATCCACTGCTGGCAGTCCCAGTGTGGCTCCTTGCTGTCACAAGGATGAGGAGGGTGGCCAGAATGCTCACGGGCTCAGAGATCTCAGCATCACGGCTGGGCTGGAACAGAGAGGGATCCTGCAGCCGCTTTAGTTCAAACCACCTGGTTTTGCAGGAGCTGTGTCCCTGTCCTGATGGTGACAATGACTCTGGGTTGGGCACAGAATGTGATGGAGGAGGCAAAAGCAGGCCTGTGCTTTCCCTTGGCCTGAGCTCATCCACGCTAAAATCCCCTCTGATGTGTTTTTGGGGTCCTGCAATGGAAAGACAAAACGCTGGGGGGCTGCGAGAGCGGTGGCTGGAGGGACAACCCCAGCCGGATGTCCCCATCCCTTCCCAGACAGGAGGAAGGTGGGAGGGCCGGGCCACGCCACCCGGACCCAGGAGAGGGCGCAAAATATTTAGATTTGGAGAAATCAAGCTGATCCGTGGGTGTCCACCTGGCTCCAGGGAGAGAGGGAGGAGTCCTGCACCATCACAGCACCCAGTGCCTGGATAGGACCCGTGGGACGAGGTGGCCGAAAATATTGAACCACAATAAAGCTCCGAGGGGGAAAAAAAAAAATTATCAGCTTCCAAAAAGTCTGGTGGTGGCTGCAGGGGCCGTGTGGGCTCAGGTGGTGACATCCAGCAGCCTCAGGATGATGTCGCTGATACTGGAATCACTAACTTGGAACGTTTTCAAGACACACAGAGCTCTCTTCGGGTCTCACCATGTCCTGCCCAGCCTTGGGGTCCTGTCAGCAATTCCCGTGGCACCACCAGGCCTAGAAGGCAGGGTGATGGGAATAATGGGATCCCTTAGAAATGGGGTGAACGCTTCGACAAATCTCCTTTGCTTGCGAGGTGCTCAAAGCCAGCAGCTGAGGAACAGCTCCTGTAGCACCGAGCGGGGATGAAATACACGGCTCTTCCCAAAATGCCAGCTGGGGGGGACATCATGGGGACGTCATCCTCGGAGCCAGGAGACACCCAGGCCTGGGGGAAGCAGGGAAGCAGGGCGGAGGGTGGGAAAGGAGAGCCAGGGAGGGAATACTTGCTGGGGCGGAGCATCTCACGGCGTCGCTGCAGGCGCTTTTTAGGTCCTGAAAAATGCATTTACAGGAGGTGTTGGATTGGGGTTTTTTCAGTTTTTTTGTGCCTCGGGGTCAGAGCCAGCAACATCCTGTACATGGCCAGGACACTTCTCCCGCCCTACCCGTGCTGCCAAGGCCACAGCTCACCCACCAGCCATCCCAGCCACCTTCATTTTTCACATCCCCAGCCACAAATCTGCTGTCTTGGGGGAAAAAAAAGGGTTATGGGCTGCAAATAGCAAGTGCTGACAAGCGATGCTGAAAACCCACGAGGAAGTCTGTTCACGGGGCAGTGCTTTGCTGGAGAGCTTTGCCAGTTGAGAACAAGGTGTTCTCCCTTCCCTGAGATGAGCTGCAAAGCAGGGTCTGGAGAAATCCTCTGCAATGGGAAGAATCTCCGGCTGGCACCCACATTTGTGATTATTTATCCTGTTTCCCCCTAAAAAGAAAAAGCTGGGAAGGGATGAAGGGAATCACAGAATGGTTTGGGTTGGGAGAGATCTTAAAGATCATCTGATTCCATAACCCTGCCATGGGCAGCGACACCTTCCACTGTCCCAGGCTGCTCCAAGCCCCATCCAACCTGGCCTTGGACACTTCCAGGGATCCAGGGGCAGCCACAGCTTCTCTGGGCACCCTGTGCCAGGGCCTCCCCACCCTCACGGGGAAGAATTTCTTCCCAATACACCATTTAAATCTCCCCTATTTTAGTTTAAAGCTGTTCCCCTTCATCCTATCACTATCTGCCCATGTAAAAAGTTGCTCTCCCACTTTTTTATAAGCCCCTTTATAAAACGGAAGAGGGATGAAGGATGCTGGGGGCGGTGGGGTGTGGAAAAAAGGATGCAGGGGGTGATGAAGGATACCAGAGGGGGGTGAAAGATACAGAGGGGTGCGACGTGCTCCTGCTGATCCTGGGAGCGAGAGGGAAGCTGTAAAGCCGCCTTCCTCTCCCCCTCTCCCCTCCAAAAA
>VZRV01007622.1:551257-573700 GCA_013398115.1 Falcunculus frontatus
TGCAAAGGAAGGGCCCTGGAGCTGGGATATATTCCCAGGGGTGCACAGGGAGGTTCCTGGAGCTGGGATATATTCCCAGAGATGCACAGGGAGATTCCTGGAGCTGGGATATATTCCCAGGGATGCATGGGGAGATTCCCAGAGCTGGGATATATTCCCAGAGATGCACAGGGAGATTCCCAGAGCTGGGATATATTCCCAGAGATGCACAGGGAGATTCCTGGAGCTGGGATATATTCCCAGAGATGCACAGGGAGATTCCCAGAGCTGGGATATATTCCCAGAGATGCACAGGGAGATTCCTGGAGCTGGGATATATTCCCGGGGATGCACAGGGAGATTCGTAGTGCTAGGATATATTCCCAGGGATGCACAGGAAGATCCCTGGTGCTGGTGCAAAGGTGCCTAGAGGTGCAGGAATGCATGAAGAGGTCACTTGTGCCAGCTTGCACGTGCAGGGATGCACAGGGATCAGTAGTGCCACCTGTATCCCAGCGTGGGGAGATCCCAGGTGCCGGGGTGCAGGGATAGATCCTGGTGCTGCTCCCAGCACACCCAGCTGGATGCACAGGGAAGGAGCAGGGCTGTACATCCCCGTGGGTACATTGCTTTCCTGGGCAGCCTGCCTGCATCCTGCCTGCATCTGTGCACAGATGCCTGGGCTTTTCCATGGAAAATCACATGCCTCCAAAGCTTCTGGGAGGAGGTGGCCCAGTTCTTCCATCTGCTCTTGCCAGAGAAGCAGCAGGTCAATCCCTCTGAGATGTAACCTCCAGGTAACCTCCTGCAAAACCCAGCTGAGATGGAAGCTCAGAGCTTCCCAGGGCTTGTTCCTGCAGCCTTAATCCATCATTGCAAGGGCTGTAGGATCCTTGGAAGTGTTCAAGACCAGACTGGATGGGCTTTGGAGCAACTTGTTCTAGTAGGAGGTGTCCCTGCCCATGGTAGGGGGTTGGAACAAGATGAACTTAAGGTGCCATCTGGTCCAAACCATTCTGTGATTGTGTGATCCTCTCATTTAGAGCCTTTCCCAGGGATATTTCTGAAGTGGGAGATTTCCCCTGGATATTGATCCCTGTGTGATGGGAGTGTCCAGAGAGGTGATGTGCTGAGGTCTCCCCTTGCTGTGTTCCCTCACCTCGTCACAGCAGGTCCTGTGGGGCATCCCACAGCTTCAGAGCTGCAGCAGGGACTTTTCCTAAATCCAGGATGGAGAAGGAGGTGCCATCACACGAAGGGAAGGTGCAGCAAGGCAACACTGGGGTTTGGCCGGTACAGCTTCCTCTTCTGTCAGGGCATGCCCTGGAAAACAGGGAAAGAAACTCCCATCCATCCATCCATCCATCCATCCATCCATCCATCCATCCATCCATCCATCCATCCATCCATCCATCCATCCATCTCCATCCACCCTTCTTCATCCATCTCCTCCCATCTCCATCAGCCTCCATCCATGTCCATGCTCCCATCCAGCCATCCCCCTCCACCCATTCCCACCACCCATCCAAGACAGCAGTCCCCACACGCTATCCAGGCACGATTTTCCAAGAGAACATGGTCCATCTTCCAGGATGTCTCCTCCTGAAGGTATCAATCCCGACTTGCACAAACAGAGCCCACTAAAACAAAACCCTTGCCATTTCCACCACGGTGCTTCCAGGCCAGGATGTGTCCAGCGAGGGAAAATCAGCCACTTCCACCCCCTCTCCCTCAGTGTGGCTCTTTTTAAAGCTCTGATGGTTGGTCCCGGTGGGGCTGTTTCTCCGGACTCCCTTGGTTTCCATGGAGAGGATGAGTGAGGAATTTCAAAGGGAATGGCTCCAGTAAATGAACTCTTCTCTAAAAATAGTGTGTTTGCTTTTGGTTCTTTGGGAACTGCGGCCCGGCCAATGGGAGGGAGAATGAAAATCAGCATCTGGGTAAAAATATTCCAGTAACTCAGTCTTTGTGCAAATCCCCTCTGGAGCTGCTCGGCTTCCGGAGGACAGGAGGCTGGTCCCAGTCTGCCCAGTTCCTGCCCTCGTGACCACCATTCCTGGGTGCAGCTGGGGGCTGTCCCCAAGCCTGGTGCTCCCCTGTACCTTGTGTAGGGTATTTTGAGTTGCATCCCTTTAATCCAAGCGGTGGAAGGACTCATGGAAGCAAATGTTGGGCTTGTGTGACCCCCATGTCCTGGGTTGTCCCAGAGACCCCAGGCATGTCCCTTTTTGGGAACCAGGAGATGGCCACCACCACCTTCCACCCCAGCAGTGACATCCAGGACACCAGTGAGCCCCACCAGGACATCCCTGCATGGATGTGCTGGGAAAAGGACAGCTGTGGTAGGATCCCCCACCAGGTTTCCTCTGGAGGAGTCACCATCCCAGTGAGGGGACAGCCACCACCAGGTCCCCCCTGGAGAAGCCACCATGCTGCTGTGGGGCCACCAGCATCCCTGCATGGTCCCCGGGGCTGGAGAAGGTTTCCTTGGTGGTTCCGTGGAGTTGCTATTTGTGACTGCCTGTTCCCGAGCCCTCCGATACTCTCCAAAAAAAACAAAAAGGGAGTTGTTTGCATGGGAAGATTGGCATCTCCAAGCCTGGGATATGGTTTCCTGCTTTTTTTAGCTGGAGTAGCAGCAGACTCGTCGGCCTGCCCTGATTTGGCATCCTTCTTCTTGCTTTTTTTTTTTTTTGGAAGAGTTTCATCCTGACCCCTCGGCAGAAACACCGTCGCTAGTGGTAGGGGATCGGGTCTGGTCCTTGTGATTTTTTTTTGGGTTGCCCAAAACCCCGGTGAGATGGGATGTAGATGGCTCAGAGCCTCGGTGAGCGGAGAGGGAACTCGTCCCTTGATCGTCCGAACCTGGCACAGGTCAGTGGATGCTGAACCCCCCCTGTTCCACCCCCTCCCCCCGCCCCGGGGTGCCGCCGTGACAATGACAGGGCAGGGAAGCTGTCACCTCTCGCCTTGTCTGTGATGTGACGTGGGCTGTGGGCGTTCCTGGTGAGGTCTGTGTCCCCCCCCTCCCCAGATCCCTGCTGTCCCGCTTGCAGCCGGCTCAGGGGACCCACAGAGTGCCAGGCACTGGGAGTCTGTGGGGCACAGCTGGGTGAAGGCTGGTGGCTGTACCTCAGCTGCTGCCAGGACATGGATCCAGGCAGGAGGGACAGGAGAAGTCCTGGCAGGGGCATGGAATGGGTTGTTCAGGGCTCCTACCTCCTCCATCAGCTCCTGGGTGTCCATCAGCTCCCGGGTGCTCATGGATCTGTGGGTGCCTGTGGACTCCTAGTACCTGTTTGATCCTAAGAATCCATCTCTCAGCTCCTGGCTGTCTGTCAGCTGCTGGATGCTTGGGCATTTCTGGGTGCCCATGGACTCCTGGTATTGTTGGCACCCAGGGGCCCAGCAGCTCGTTGGGTCTTGTGATAACTTGTGGATTTGTGAGCGTCCATGCACTCCTGACCCCTGTTGGATCCTAGGAATCCATCAGCTCCTGCATCCCCATCCCCTCTGGGTGCCCATGGACTGTTGGATGCTGGCCACCCATCAGTTCCTGGGTGCCCATGGACTCTGGATGCCCACAGGTTTGTGAGTGTCTGTTGGCTCCTGGGTGTCCTTCAGCTCCTTTGTGCTTGTGGATTCATGGGTGCCCGGAGTCTCTTTTGGATCCTGGGCATCCATCAGCTCCTGGGTACCTGGGGAGTCCCTGTTGGCTTCTGGGTGCCCACGGACTCCAGGGTAGCTCCTGAGCAGCCATCAGCCTCCGAGCATCCATCATCTCTGGGGTGCTCTTTGACTCCTGGATACCTCTTGGCTTCGGGTGCGCTTGGAATTCCGGCTCCACGTGGAGACCTGGATCCCCATCAGCTCCTGGGTACCAAACACCTCCTGGTGCCCATCACTCCCTACATGCCAGGCTGGCTCCCTCCTGCCTATCCCAAGACTTCTGGCCCCATTCCACCAGGCAGCCAGGGCGTCTCCCACCCACCTGTGCCAGGCTGGCATCCAGCAGTGATGCCAGGGAGTGCCAGCATCAGGCACCCTTCTCCCTGGCCCCCTTGTCCCCCAAAATCCTAATAACCATGGCTTTTGGGGTGCTGTGGGATGGGGGGTGAGGCTTGTGCCAGCAGCAGAGGATACTGGTGGGGGATCCAGGGATTCCAGTGAGTTGAGGGGGTGGAATTACTCCTGTCCCGGTGGGTGCAGGGCCAAGCCCACTGGGAGGCAGCAGGGAAGGAGCAGGGGGAGGGAAGAGGAGCTGGGCTGACCTCAGCATCTGGAAAGCTGCGCTCTTGGGCCGTGGCCTGCGTGCCGAAAACCGGAGGCAAAAAAAACCTTCCATATTTGGTGAAAGTTGCTCCAGGACTCGGCAAAGGCTGGCAGCAAACGGGGGGCCACAAGCCCCCAGCTCTGCCCTGGACCACTGGTTTTGCAAGGGCTCTGCAAACGTGCCAGGGGATGGATGGAAATCGGGGAGGGTTAAATTGGGGAGAGCATCTCCGATCGAGTGGCAACGGGGGCATGAAGTGAGGGGGATCCATGGGATGCTGCCGGCAGTGCAGAGTGGATGTAGGAGATGCACCAGCACAATCCTGAGCCTCGAATTTTGGCAGAGGGGGGAACTCCTCACCCCCAGCAGTGCTGGTGGTGCAGACCCTGATTTCAAGTGAAAATCCCACAGGAAAAGCCCCACTGTGCATTTAGAGGAGGAATTTTTGTTGCTCTGGGAAATGGGTCTCCGACCTTCTCCCCACTCCCCATCCCACTGGATGCACCACTCCTCTGGACAGCATGGGGATGCCCAGCATCCTTCTGCCCTGCCCTGCCCTGCTTTGGAAAAATTGCCCCAACTCCTTTATTTTTTATTCCCGATTTTTTCTCACACTTTAAAAGCAGAATTGCAGCCAGGCCGTGTCCTCCCGGGATGAATCACTGCGGCCGAGAAGTCCAAGAAGGGAAAACAACTGAATTCCCGTGCACTGGGGCTGAAGCTGCCCTGCTGCTCCTCCTCCTCCTCCTCCTCCTCCTCCTCCTCCTCTTCCTCCTCCTCTTCATCCCCATCCCGGAGGCAGTGGTGCTGCCGAGTTTCTCCATGGGAGCATCCCTGACCAAATCAATGCTCCTCTGTGAGCTGGGAGCCTGGGAAAAACCACGGCCGAGGGAAAAGCAAACATCTCCAGCCCCGGGCCTGCGAATAAACACGGGAATATTATTAGTAACTGAAGCGGGGCTGAATCAGAGCTGCTGATTTATGCTCTTATTTCCTTTCAAGAAGTTACTCTTTGGAGAGCAGCTCGGACTTTCCTTACCCGTGGGAGAGCAGGGAGAGGCTGGGCAGGGAGGGAATGCAGCCCCGGATGTGATTCCCTACAGCGTCGGGCAGGCTCAGGCACAGCCCCTCTTCTGTGCCACAGGTCCTCCTGTTCCCATGGGAGTGGCTTCCCCAGGACCTGGTGGTCCCAGGGGTGAGCTGAGTGTTGTTCAGAGATGAGAGGCTGGCAGCAGGGAGGGGGAGATTGGAAGCCAGGGACGAGGTGGCACCTGGAAAAGGAGGTGACTGATGCCAAGGGATGGAGGTGGTTGGCACCCAGGGGATGGGCTGACATGCCCCAAAAAAGTGACTGGTACCGTGGAAAGGAGGTGGTTGGCACCCAGGGAGGGCAGTGGCTGATCCTCTCCTTGGTGGCTGCCACCCCCCAACTTTATGGCACATGTGGGACATGGGGCAGAGCATCACCGATCCCAAGGGAAAGGCTGCTTGGGTTTGCAAGCCCTACAAAACCTGATCAAACCTTGTGCTTTAATGCATCCCAGGAGGGCAGAATGTGATTTTGTCCCTGAGTGATTTTCTGCCAGAAGCTGAGTGATTGAGGAAATACGGGATTGGATGGAATAGCATCATCCTGTTTTGGGTGACGGTGCCAGCCAGGGGCTTTTGTGGCTGCACGAGGAAGTTTTACGTGCCAGGATGGTTCTGTTTGTTGCAGAGGTGTTTGCTCATTGCATTGGGATGGATGGAAGCAGGTCCAGTTTATTCCCAAGCCTTTTCTTTCCAGGGTTTTGGCAGAAACAGAGCTGAGGATGTGTTAAAATTGTGAAACTTGGGAATTCATCACGCACTGTCCCCGTGGACCAGTGGCTCCCACTATGTCCCAGCTCCCTCTAGTGGGACCTACCCTGGGAACAAGCATACAGGGAAAGAAAAGGTGCAGAAATCCCGGATTCTTTCAAACTGGGAATGGTGGTTTCAAGGAGGTGCTGAAATTCGGGTAGCTCCTAGCACAACCCTACTGTGACACCCTAGAGAATCTCCCATCAGGAGCTGGTGGCAGGAACGAGCTGTAATGAGGGAAAAACAACTTGTATTTATTTACTCTTAAAATTTTGGCATGTTTTGGAGGGGTGGGAATAATTTTGCTTGAAGTGGGGTTAGCTCCTCCTTCAGCAGCTGCAGGAAGGCCCCAAGCAGCAAATCCCACTCCCAAAGTGGTCTAAAACCCTCCGGTTTTTTCCCCTAAATCTGGATATTTTTGCCCCAGAACAGGGTCTCGGGGATAAAATCCCTGCTGCAGCTCACTCAGGGGATGGCTGGGTCCTGGCACAACTCATTGCACCAATGCAAGGGAGAAACACGGAGTGCTGTGTGTGTGGGAAGGGAATTTCTGGATGATCTCCGGGGATGCAGAGATCCTCCTTCCCATGGGATGTGATTTTAGCATCCCAGCCAGGTGCTGACAGCACGAGCAGCACCCTCCCACACCGACCAAATTCCCAGGATTTGGGAGGGTGGGGGGAGTCCTCAGAGTGGCTGAAAACATCATCATTCCATGCACTGATGTGTGCACGGCCTCAGCCCAGGCTCAAGGGCCAGGATTTGTGTGATGGCTGTGATTCCTCATGGAATGTACATTCCTACTCTCCCTTTGGCCTTTGTTTGTTTAAAAAATGGATGTTTTAGGACTCTCCTCCATCGATGCCTCTTTGTTTGCCGGGGTGGAGGCAGGACGCAATATGCCATGGCCTTTTCCAAATATTTTAGGATGTTTGAAAATCCCTGGGGATGCTCAAGCTCCTCCTGCATCGATATTCCTGTGCAGGGGAAAGCAAAATGATGGGGTTGCACCCTGAGCCTAATGTAAAAATAAAATAAATCAAGATGGGAGAGTTCCCATCCTTCTTTGGGGTTGTATTTCCAATGTCAGAGGGAAAAGCTGGGGGAAAAGCCCTTTCCTTGGCCCCCCCATCCCAGGTTTGGGGTGCTGCTGAATCACCCCCAAACCCCCAGTACCGGATCCGCTCCATCTTTGGATTTTCAGGAGCATTTTGCCACGCTGGCACAAGCCTTTGGGATGGGGGATGAGCCTCTTGGCTCCATCCCAAGGAACTGGCATGCTTTTCCCGGGAGGGTTTGGGGTTTTGGGGGAGGAAACACCCAGGTTGGGAAAAAAAAACAACAGAGGCCGGTCCGAAAGGAAATCTAAAGGTGTTTACAAAGAGCCGCGCTGCTAAAAATAACCGGCTCATATTTTAGACAGCCCTAAAAATAGGCAGCGCTGTTGGAGTGGCCAAACACTCCCAGGAATTTCCTGTGGGCTGCGGGCCGCTTGCAGGGGGGTCCGGGCTGGGCTGGGCGGCAGCGCTCCGGGGTTGGCTTCACCCGGGTGATGGAGAGGTGACCCCCGCCGGGCCCCCGAAAGCACAGCGGGATTCGGCCCGGCTTCTTCTGCCCTGCGCCAGGCAGGACGGGCTTAACCCTTCTCCAGCCATCCTCCCTCCCGTGCCACATCCCGAGGGATCGGGTGCGTTTGAGTGGGGGATTCCAGACCCATGGGATCAGCAGACACCGGAGAGTCTCCGTGCAGTGCTCCCGGGGGGAGATGCTGGGCTGGATGAAGGGATTGATCCCAGGGTGGCGTTCAGGGAGCGGGAAGAGCCCTCCAGGGATGGAGGGATCGCTGTGCTCGCCCCGGGCACGGGCGGTCCCGGGGGAGGGCTCGGGGGCGTTGCTGCGGGAGGAGCCGCGGGGTCACCGCGGCAGCGCTGGGGCTGAACCGCGGCAGGGACCGCAGCAGGAATGGGGCTGGGATTGCCAGGGGAGTGGGATTGGGATTGCCAGGGGATTGGGATTGCCAGGAGAGTGGGATTGGGATTGCCAGAGGAATGGCAATGGGATTGCAAGCCATAGGGATTGGGGATTGCAGTGTGCTTGGACCCGGGTTTGCATCCCTGGTGGGTCTGGGGTTGGAGCAGGAATGGGGTTGGGATTGCAACCCAAATGAACCCGGGATTGCAATGCAGATGGACCTAGGTTTGCATTCCCGATGGGTCCGGGATTGCCACAGGAATGGAGGTGAGATTGCAACCCAGATGGATCTGGGGTTACAGCCCGAACGGGTCCAAAACTGCGACCCAGGTGGGTCCAGGATTCCAACAGGAATAGTTCTGGGATTGCAGCCCAAATGGATCTGGCATTGCAATGCAGATGGACCCAGGTTTGCTTCCCTTTTGGGTCTGAGATTGCAAGAAGAATAAGGTTGGGTTTGCAAAAGGAATGGGATTGGGATTGTAGAACATGGATTGGGGATTGCAGTGTGGCTGCACCCAGGTTTGGATCCCTGGTGGGTCTGTGATTGCAACCCAAATGGTTCTGGAATTCCAAAAGAATGGGTTTGGGATTACAGCCAGGTGGGTCTGGGATTGGAACTCAAATGGGCCCAGGATTGCAAACCAAGTGGGTCTGGGATCACAACCCCGAGTGTTGCAGCCCAGTTGGGCCTGGATTTGCAATCCAGGTGGATCTGGGATTGCAAACCAGGTGGGTTTGGGATTACAACCCAAAAGCACCCAGGATTGCAAACAGGAGGGTCTGGAACTGGTATGCAGATGGACCTAGATTTGCAACCCATTTTGTTCCGGGATTGGAACTCAAATAGATCTGGGATTGCAACAGAAACTAGTCTGGAATCGGAACCCAAATAAAACAGGGATTGCAACAGAAGCAGGTTTGCAATAGGATTCTAGCAGAGCCCATGGTTGTATCCCTGATGGATCCTGGATTGCAATGCAGATATGCCCAGGATTGCAACTGAGATGGGTTTAGGATTGCAGCCCAAATGTATCTGGGATTACCACCAAAATGGATCTGGGACTGGAACTCAGAACAGCCCGGGATGTCAATCCTGATGGCTCTGGGATTGCAATGCAGATGGATCCAAGCTTGCAACAAAAATGGTTCTAGGATGGCAGCCTAAAGGAATCTGAGATTACATCAGAAACGGGTCTGGGACTGGATCCCAGAAGAGCTCAGGACTGCAACCCAAACGGATCTGGAATTGCAAATTGAATCAACCCAGCATTCCAACAGCTGGGGTGACCAGGGCACTGCAGTCGCAGGAGCAGGAGCTGCTGCCTTGCAAACAGCCTCGTTACCTGGTGGCAATTAGCTGTCCCTCTTCCCTGATCCCTGGGTGCACTGACAGCTGCAGCAGCTCTCATTACATGCCCCGAGTGGTCCGTTCTCTGCCACTCACCCTTCCCGGGGTGGGATGCTCATCATCCTCGTTTCCAAGAGGAAATTTACTGGCTGCAACGGGAGGATGCAGCCCTGCTGCACGCCGTTGCTGTGGAAACGGGGTGAGCGGCTAATTAGATTTAATTAACGAAGCAGGAGGGGAGCGTTACAAACAGATCTGGGCAGGATGCATCACCCGGCCAGCAGGGATGTGGGTGCTGAGGGGGAAAGGGGGGTGTGCCTCAGTTTCCCCATGTGCAAGGTCAGGGAGGGGGATATCGGCAGGGATGGAGTCCCTGAGGATGCTGAGCACCCCAACACCATCCGCGCATCCATCCCTCCCCAAAAATCACACGCCCCGAGAAAGCATCAGCTCCCCGCACCCCACCCCCGGCATCCTCCTTGGGCAAAGCCTTTTCCAGCAGCATCCCCCGGCAGGATCCGGCCCTGCCCGCATCCGCGCGTGTCTGTGTGGGCACGGCTCTGCCTCCCGCGCTCCCAGCGCTGCTTCCCGCCCGTGCCTGGGCAGCTCCGGGGCCGGGGACCCTCGCGTCGCCGCGGACGCAGGCGCAGCCTCGCACCCCGCAGCCGCTCTGCGGGAGGGCTTTTTATACATCCCCGTAGTTCCACATCCACACCGAACCCCGGCGATATAAATAGCGCCTCGCTTTTATTCCCCTCCCCGCCGCATCCCGGCGCAGCGTTCCGGCTCGGGCGGACACCTGGGGATAGAGATAGAGACATAGAGAGGGAATTTCGGTGCGATTCCTTGGGCCGCGTGGGACGGACCGACCCCCGGGACCCGCATGCTGCAGATGGTGAGGACTCTGGCGCAGTTCACCATCGCGCTGGAGGACATGCGAGACATCGGGGACGGCATCGACGCGGCCTTCGCCACCTCCGGGCTCAGCGGGGCGGCCGAGGAGCTGCCGGAGAAGGGCTGCGGCAGCCGCGGTGGCAGCGAGGTGATGGCAGAAGGGGTCCCGGGGGTGAGCGGGGGAGGACCGGGTGGGATGCGGGGGTGAGGTGGGGGTGCATGGATGCGTCATGTTTGGACACGTGTGCAGAACCCGGCACCTGTGGGGTCTGGACCGCGATTGCCGTGGCAACGGTGCCTCCATCCTCATCCTCAGCTCGACACCCCCGGGATTCTCAGGATCGCGGGGAGGGGGGATGCTCCCACCCGGAGAGGGGGGTGGGGGGGCTGGAGCCATCGCTGCCGCCGCCCCCCCGGTGCTGATTTACACCGCGGAGGCGTCGGCTGGTGGGAAATACCCCAATTCCCATGGCGGCAGGGGCTGATCCCGAGGGCTCTGAGCATCTCGGGGGAGGCAGGATGGGGCCGGAGTGAGGCGGGGGCGTCCCCAGGGAGAGCAGATGGAGACTGAAGCATCATCAGCCCCCCAGCAGAGAGGCTTTGCTGGGATAGGGAATGCAGTGGGGTACGTCCTGCCTTTGCCCACGGATAGCTTTGCCCTGCTGGGATGGTTCCTTACCCCCAGCTCCTGCTCATCCCAGCGGGAATTTTCCCTTGCCGGGATAATACTGGTGCTGTAATGGTAGAAAAAATCCGCTTGCCAACAGTTGGGCCTCATCCTGCATCTCCCCAGTGCTGCAAACCCCCAGCTGCTGGTGCAGCGTGTGGTGCTGAGCCTGGTCAGCTCCTGGGTTTGACCCTTTGCTTCGATCCTGAGCTGGGACGGCTCCAGGAAAAAACAGGAGCAGCAGGGAACTACAGGCTGGGCGATGGCTGGGGAAACTGAGGCAGGGTGAGGGGTCAGGTACCCCTAAGCTCCGTCCTCCAGCGAGTGCCCTTCATCCCATAAGTACAACAAATTAATCTGGCAGTGAGAGCGTTTCTAAACCTTCTAACCGAGTGGGGAGGTCTCAGCTGGTGTCCCCGAGGACTCCAGTATCACCATGGTTTCCTGATTCCCTGGAGAGACTTGGACCCGTCACCAATATTTGGCTCTAGACAACAATTTCCTCCGTGCTTGGCTCCATCATCAGCCTTCTGGGGAGCAGAGAAACTGAGGCACAGCTCTGTCCTCGAGCACTGAGCAGGATGTAGCCAGGATCGCTCCCTATTGCTCCCTGGGGACCACCAGGGACATGGTGGCCTCTCCATGGTGAGGATGGTTGGGCTCAAACTTCTTCCTGTTGCTGCAGAGCAGCTTCACAGCTCACGTGAAGGAGGGGAGGACACATCCCCGCGTGTCCAGGGGACAGGGACCCATCCCACAAGGTTGAGGACATTTGGGGTATCTCACATCCAGGGTCTCTGGAGATTCTACACATGCAAAACTTTTGGGAGATCCGTGCACCCGGAGTCTCTTGGAGCACCTTCACATGCAAAACCTTTGGGGTGTCTCAGCACCCGGAATCTCTGGAGTGCATCCAAACACAAAACTTTTGGGCTATCACTGCACCTCTGGAGCATTTCTGCATCCAAAAACTTTTGGGGTGTCTCACACCCAGCACCCTTGAAGCATCTCACACCCAAAACTTTTGGGGCATCTCACACCCTGGGCTCTGGAGCATTGGCCCCCCAGGCTGAGCTGCAGGGGATGCACACGAGCGGGGTCCCCGACCCAAAAAGGCCCCGACCCCTCCTCTTCCCAAGGCCGACGGGCCATCCCACACCGCCGCCTCCCCGTGCCCCCACCACCCCATTAATCCGCCTCTCGTGGGGCCACAGCCCAGCTCCAGGGTGCCCGGGGTGCTGGGCGGGAGGCGAATTCCTACGGGTCCGCTCGGAGCGGAGCCGCTGGAGAGGCAGAGGGCTCCGGCACCGACCCATGTAGGGCTGTGAGCTCCAGGGCGGGCTCCTGACGCGGCCGCGGAGGAAACCAGGCGTCTGTGCGCTCGGTGTCATGTACTTCCTAATCCTCCCGGATTCCTCCATCGGGGTGGAGAGGGAGCGCAGGGGAGCTGGACGCCAGCCGGGCTCCTCCGGTGTTCAGCCTCCCCAGCCGGCCCCGGTGCCGGCCCCGACCCCCGGCACGCAGCTCCCCCGCCCCGGGTCACCCCAAAACACTCGTGTGTCTTTTCCCCCCGGGCAGGACATGAGGAAACACGTCATCATGACGCTGCTGGACACCGAGCAGTCCTACGTGGAGTCCCTGCGCACCTTGATGCAGGTAAGGTGGCACGGGAGGGGTGTGACACCCCAAACCCTGGCGTGGGGTCACCGTGGTCACCCCAAGTCGGAGCCCCGGATGTGGGTGCTGTGCTGGGACCTGTGTGGCACAGGGGTGGATTGGGGTGGCAGGGGGGATGTTGGGGGCAGCGGGAGCAGGAGTGCTGTGACAGCAGTGCCAAGAACGGGGTGTGGGAGTTCCCTCCATCCCCAAGGGCGAGCCTGTGACATTCCCAGTGCGTTGTCACCTGGCAGGTATCGTGTCCCCAAGTCTCTTCCCGTGCTTGCCTTCCAAATGCTCTTCCTTATGTTGCACCCCGTCTCCTGATGGCCCTGCCGTGCTGGGGGACCCCTGAGATCCCCT
This sequence comes from Falcunculus frontatus, assembly GCA_013398115.1. Classification (NCBI taxonomy): domain Eukaryota; kingdom Metazoa; phylum Chordata; class Aves; order Passeriformes; genus Falcunculus; species Falcunculus frontatus. The sequence goes on from VZRV01007622.1 coordinate 564,254, forward strand.
GTTCCCACGTGCTCCTGCTCGGATCATCACCTGCAGACCTGGGCCAAAGGTTTTTCTCAGGCTTTTTTTTTGCTGAGCTGGTTCCAAACCCCCTGGAGCAGCCTGGCCGGAGGGTCCACCTCACGTTTCAGATGTTAATGAAGGTGTTTCAGCCGGTTAATGGTGGTCAACGCCCTGGAGACGTCACCTGGCAGAGGTGTGGGTTGTCCAACCGAATCCCTGCCAGGGGAAACACCAAAACCCCTGAGCTCTGCAAAAGCAGTGCCTGTGGGACATCTGTGATATGTCCACAAGGGCATGGGGCACTCTATCCCAACACTCTCATCCACAAGGATGTGCCCATGGTGGACACAGATGTGCTGCAGAACGGAAGCACCCTCTGAGGCTGCTGCCAGTGCAGACCTTGGCTTAGAGGGGCGAGAGGACCCCAGCTCTGGAGCTGATTTTGGGGGCAGCTGTACAGGGTTTGGGGTTGGGGGCTGTCCCTGCTAGTCTTGGCGTGGAGAGAGTCTGTCCCATGGTCTGTGCATCCTCTGAGGTGGCACAAGAGGCTGGTTGGAGAGGACAGCACTGCTGGGACTGTTCAGTTTCCTGCTGGAGGGACCAGTTGGACACAGGTGCGAGCCACGGGGTGTTAATGCCTGAGCTCTTGTCCATGGGACCTGTCCTGACAGTGCAGCTGGGGGAACCTGGCTTTCTGGCAGGGATCACAGGGCTCCAGGTGTCCCCAGCTCCCTGTCTCAGCTGGGAGGAGGTGCTCAGATCCTTGACATGGCTTGGTGGCGTGTAGCATGGTGGCTACTAGGGGCAAGGACCACCTTGGAGCATCATCTTCCAGCCAAGCCAGATGGTGCATGGACAAGCCCTGCCTGCTGTCCCTGTGTGCTGCAGCAAGGGCTGTCTCCATGCTCTTCATCCCCATCTGGGAAGCACGGGATGCATGGCACAGTCCATCCCAACTCCTGCTGGAGGTGCTGGACACGTTAGGGCAGGTGAAGGGGCTTAGGAGCCTCAGGACAGATTTGGTCCTTCTAACTTGGGTCTCCATGAGATATCCAGCATCAGCTTGAGGAACCTGATTCCTGGGGAATGACTCCTCCTTCACCAGCTTGGTTGGAGATGTCCAAAGCCACTCGAGATGGGTCCTGTCCTCACTGCTCAGCTGCGTGGTCCTCCCAACACCCTGGAAGCCACCAGCCCCCTGTACTGGTCAGACTGAGAGGGTGGCAAGGCTTGAGAAGACCTTCACATCCTGCTGCATCCCCTGGAAATCCATCTCTCCCATTCCAGGGGCACTGCTCCACTCTGCAGCTCTGGAGGGAAGGCAGGGGTTTCATAGCAGAGCCACCCACCCAGCCTTGCTGAGGACCTGCTGGCCCTGAGTATTGCTCATCGGCTGTTGTGTGGTGGTCCAGAACATGATCCAGTGGATGCATCCTGCTGGTCCAGCCCCTCCTGCTTCCAAATATCCTAAATCCCACCAGGAATACACTGGCATTTGGATCCCGGGGCTGCATTGCCGTGATTTCCCAGCTAGGTCAGGCAGGTGGAGGTGACAAAGGCTCATGACAGCCAGGGTGGCTCTTAAGGCCATGGGACAGAGCTTCCTGTGCTATGCAGGTTCCTCGTGCAGACCTGTCCCACTCCCCACACAGCTGTGGGGATTCACTGGGTGGGATGGGACCCAGGGAGGCTGGGTTGCAAAACCTGGCTGGTGCTGCTGGCGGGTCCCACAAGCCAACATCCCCCGGAGGAACCCCCTGCTGCAGGATGCTGTCCATCCCCACATGGACGTGGGCTGGGAGATCCATACTGGGTGGGGTGGGAGAAGAAATCTCCATGGACCTTGGTGCCTCTGCTTGCCCTCAGGGTTACATGAAGCCACTGAAGCAGCCAGAGAACTCCCTGCTGTGCGACCCTTCGCTGGTAGACGAGATCTTCGACCAGATCCCCGAGCTGCTGGAGCACCACGAGCAGTTCCTGGAGCAGATCCACGACTGCGTGCAGAACTGGCACGAGAAGCAGAAAGTGGGCGACCTCCTAGTGCAGTCGGTAGGTCCTGGCAGGGTGATTCCCCCCGGGAATGTGGGTGTGCCCACTCCTGGGCACAGCCCCAGAGCAGAGGTTTCGGAACAGGAGGCAGGGGAGTGATGAAAGGATGGGCCAAGCAGGCCTGGGATGGAGAACAGGAGATGATCTCCAGGCCTGCTGTCTGCTTAGCATAAGGGTGGGAGCTGCTGCTCCCGGCTGGCTCTGCAGCTCTGCGTTTCTGCCTCGGGAGCACAAACGTCAGGGCTGAAAAATCGAGGTGGGCGGACGGCGGGTGAGCCCTCCCTGCGCCAGCCCAGAGCCAGAGTTAACCCTTGGGGCAGCTTCTTCCAGGCTCTCCCAGTATGGCCATGCTGGATCCAGCGCTGTTTTTCCCTCCCAGTTCTCCAAGGACGTGCTGGTGAACATCTACTCTGCCTACATCGATAACTTCCTCAACGCCAAGGATGCCGTAAGGATCGCCAAGGAAGCCCGGCCAGCTTTCATGAAGTTCCTGGAGGTGGGTCCTGTTTCCTCTCTCCACAGATCCTGGTGAAGATCTAGAGCCAGGCAGGATGGGAGTTAATGGGAATAAATTTATTGCCAGCTGGGAATTTTCCCCCCACCTTCTTGGCTTTGTTGCGAAGAGGGTCACTTGGGATGAACCAGAATCACTCCAGATGATGTGGAAGGAAGTCACCCCAAACCAAAATGGGTGATCCTGGGTTGGTGGGAGGCTGTGTCCCTGCTGTGTCCCTCCTCAGGGGCCCATCCCTGTCCCTCTCTGGTGTTTTGCAGCAAAGCATGCGGGAGAACAAGGAGAAGCAGGCCCTGTCTGACCTGATGATCAAGCCGGTGCAGAGGATCCCGCGATACGAGCTGCTGGTGAAGGTGGGTGACACAGGGGTGACAGTGTCACACCAGGAGCTGCAGAGGCCACGGCTCCTCCTCACCTCCCCCGCAGCTTTCAGGACTCTCAGATCTCTCCTGACCCCTTTTCCCACCCCCTGACACAAAGTTGGTGTCCCCAGGTGTGCACATGGCTCTGCCCTCCTGGAGATGGTCACTCTGAGGACTGTCACCCCGCTGCCCCCCTGCTGCAGTCCCTTTACCTTCAGCCTTTCTGCTGGACATTGCAGTGTCATTTTGGGACCAGTCCCATGGTCACCCCCTCCTTGGGGCTCCATCCCCAGCAGCCAGAGCAGCGTGGGAGGGGCTCAGGCAATGACACTGCCAATGTCCAGGCTTTGCCAGAGGTGACATCCCGGCTCTGTCCCCATGGCAGGACCTGCTGAAGCACACACCAGAGGACCACCCCGACCACCCTTTCCTCATCGACGCCCAGCGCAACATCAAGCAAGTGGCTGAGAGGATCAACAAGGGCATGAAGAGCGCAGAGGAGGTGGAGAGGAATGCTCGGATCGTGCAGGAGATCGAGTCCCACATCGAAGGGATGGAGGATGTATGTATGGGGGGCCTTGGATGGGGTCAATCTTTCCTTCTCCACAAAACTCCTCATTTCTGCTCTTTCTGGGTCACCCCAGGCTGGGTCACTTATTTCCTCCTCTGGGTCCTGCTTTCCCCATGCCTTGGTGGGCTCCTGGGAGGTTTGGGAAGAGCCTGGGGTCCCAGTTCTGAGCTGGGAGATGCAGGGGTGGGGATGATGCCCATGAGGCTCCCTGCCATGGCTTCCCACTCATGGGTCTCCTTGTCCCCACAGCTCCAGGCTCCGCTCCGCAGGTTCCTGCGCCAGGAGATGGTCGTGGAAGTGGTAAGAGCTGGGTCTGTGGGACCATGGGACCACACACTGGGTGGGGCAGGTGGAGACTGTGGTTGTGTGTCATGGGGTGCCTGTGTGCCTATGGGAGGCTACGGATGGATGGATGGATGGATGGATGGATGGATGGATGGATGGATGGATGGATGGATGGATGGGTGGGTGGGTGGATGGAAGCTGCATCTGCCCAGGTTCAGATTGGGCATTGGGAAAAGGTTCTTCCCCCAGAGGATGGTTGGTCACTGGAACAGATTCCTCAGGGAAGTTCTCACTAAGCCTGCCAGAGCTCCAGGAGTGTCTGGATGGTGCTCTTGGTCACACTCCTGTGGGGAGCAGGGAGTCAGACCCAATGGTCCTTGTGGGTCCCTTCCAACTCAAGCTATTCTGTGGTTCTGTAAGGGTGGATGGATGGATGGATGGATGGATGGATGGATGGAACAGACATATGGAAGGGCAAGGCAGCACATGGGGAAACTGAGGCAGGGCCCTCTCCCAGCACTGGCACAGAGGGAGAGATGGTCATTAACCCCCTGGTGTCTCCCACTGCCCCACAGAAGGCGGTGGGCGGGAAGAAGGACCGCTCCTTCTTCCTGTTCACGGACCTGCTGGTGTGCACCACGCTGAAACGCAAGTCGGGCTCGCTCCGCCGCAGCTCCATGAGCCTGTGAGTACCACCAGGCTTGGGGACAGTGCCTGGGTGTCCCTGCCAGCTGGCCTGGCTTTAGGGGGCTGTGGGTGTGGGTGCAGCTCGGCCATCCCCCCCAACCTCCCAGGTACACGGCAGCCAGCGTGATCGACACTGCCAGCAAGTACAAACTGCTCTGGAAGCTGCCCCTGGAGGACGTGGACATCGTCAAAGGTCTGTCATTGCCTGCTGGAGTGTCCCATCCCACCCCAAAACCCCAGCTGGTGGTGCCAGAGAGGGAGGGGTTAACGCCATGTGCGTGTCCCCACACAGGTGCCTCGCAAGCCACCAACAGGGAGAGCATCCAGAAAAGCATCAGCCGCCTGGATGAAGACCTCAACACACTGGGGCAAGTCAGCAAGCTGTCAGAGACCCTCAGCTTCCCACACCAGGTATGGGGATGGCGGCCCTGGAGCTGTCCCCTGCTTGGACACATTCCCAGTGGGACCACCCAGGATGTGCTCAGCATGAGGGGAGAACCTGTGGAAGGCCTGATGGCCATAAGTGTCCAGCCCTAAAGCCACAAAAGGGGTTGGGGCAGCCTCTGGAGGATGCCAGGGGATGGACAGGGAGTTATCAGGCATGTGGCTTGTGGTGGCCCATCCCTGAGAGCTGAAGCATTGTCCCCATCCCCAGGGCCTGGATGACGTGATCAAGGATCTGATGGCCGCCATCCACCGGGAGCTGTCGGAGAAGCAGTCCCTGTCCTTCAGCATGGCCTTCCCCCCCAACAAGGTGGAACTGAGCACCACCAAAGCTGACGGCACCGAGTCCTTCATCTTCGAGTTCCCCAACCCCGACGCCCGACTCGGCTTCGAGCAAGCCTTTGAGGATGCCAAGAAGAAGCTGGGTAACAGCAGGGAGGGGGGAGGTGGGCGTGGTGGTGGGCTTGGCATCTCCTCCACCCTGCTTTAGAAGACCCCTTTCCTCCACCACTTCTTCATCCTCCAATCTGATTTTCCCAGCTTCCAGCAAAAACTGCCTGGACCCGGAGTTCCTCAAAGCCATCCCCATCATGAAGACGCGGAGTGGGATGCAGGTACTCAGAGGCTGGGTTCAGGCATCCCACAGGTCTTCTCCATCCCAGCTGGCTTGTCGCCAGCCGCTGACAGGTCCTGCATCAGTCCTGAACAACCCAACCTTTTGCTCCCTTGCAGTTCTCCTGTGCTTCTCCCAGCCACGGCAGCCCGGAGAGCTCGCACGAGGTTTGGGTTTGCAACAGCGACGGCTACGTGGGGCAGGTTTGTCTGCTGAGCATCCGCAAGGAGCCCACGGTGGAGGCCTGCATCGCCGTCTGCTCCGCCAGGATCCTCTGCATCGCCTCCGTGCCCGGCCTCAAGCGCCCCTATAGGTAGGACACGGCCCGGCCCCGCGGAGCCGGCGGGCGCAGGGCGATGCTGGAGCTGCTTCTCTCCCCTCCCCGGTCGCGGCAGGGAGCGCTCGGAGCCGCTGGGCAGCCCCTCGGCGGAGCTGGGCCCGGCGCAGCCGGAGGACGCGGGGCCGCAGCCGTGCCTGCACATCTCCATCTCGGGCTCGTCGCTGGAGCTCTCGGAGCCCGTGGACGGCGGCAACAGGGAGCTGGTGCCCTTTGACAGCGATGACACAGATGATGAGTCCTCGCCCAGTCCCTCCGGGACGCTGCAGAGCCAAGCCAGCCACTCCACCATCTCCTCCAGCTTCGGCAGTGAGTCCTCTCCAGCCCCTGCTTAGGGAAAAATACACTTTTTAGCCCCAAAATTACAGGCAGCTCCGTTGTTTTGGCCTCTCTGCCTTGTATTCCTCGGGGGAATCTGCAGGTGGAGGCTTTTGAGCCTGGGAAAAGAGATGGTGAGAGGCATCAGCCCAACACTGTGGTTCTGGGATGAGGGGGCTTTGGATACATCCTTGTGGGTTTCGGGGCTCAGCATCCCTATGCCCTCCCCTGGGCTTGACATCACCCATGGTCTCTTCCCCATGACTTTGGAGGGTCTTGGATGGTCGTGGTCTGACCCCTTCCTTCCTTCCTCCTCCTCCTCCTCCTCCTCCTCCACAGATGAAGAGATCCCAAGCTGCAAGGAGGCAACGGTGGAGACGACGAGCTCGGAGGAAGAGCAGGAGCCTGGTTTCATGCCCATCACTGGCACCTACGGGCAGAACCGGCACGGCGAGAGCCCCACGGACGGGCGGGCCCTGCGCCGCTCCAGCCGCGGCTCCTTCACCCGCGGCAGCCTCGAGGACCTGCTCAGCCTTGACCCCGAAGCCCATCAGAGCTCCATGTGGCTGGGCACTGAGGATGGCTGGTACGTCCCCAGGATGGGAATTCCTACGTGGGGAGGGTGCCAATCCTGGGAGAGCCTCAAGCTTTGCTCTCCTCCTGCAGCATCCACGTGTACCAGTCCTCGGACAACATCCGGAACAGGAAGAACAGCATGAAGATGCAACACGCTGCCGCTGTCATGTGCATCCTGTAAGTGGGGAAGGGGGATTTTCAGCTCTAGGGGGGCCAAAGCAGGGGATTTTGGGGTGGCTGAGCGGGGCTCTGAAGCTGGATATCAAAGGTGATTTTTCCCCACAGGTACCTGGATAACCAGGTTTTTGTGTCGTTGGCCAACGGGGAGCTCGTTGTGTACCAGCGGGAAGCAGGTGAGGTTGGATTTGGGACATCAAAAATGCAGCCCCAAAGTGGTGGCTGTTGGGGAGTGGCTTGGGCAACTCCCTGGGGAGGGATGCTCAGGGTGGCTTTCCTGCTTCCATGGAAAAGGACATCCCTGGAGGGATGCTGGAGACACCAAAATCAGAGGCAGGTGGAGGTGGGCATCCTTGTCCTGGTCCCTGCCTGCTGCTGGAACCCCATGGTGACATCAGTTTATGTCCCCTCTGAGGGGTGACCTGGAGAGAGTTGTCTTCTGCAACCACACCCCATTGTCTGTATCGAGTTGGGCTTTTTTCGGGAATGCTTTAACAACCCATCCCACCCTCCCCACCCTCACAGGCCGCTTCTGGGACCCCCAGAACTCCAAGTCGCTGTCCCTGGGCTCACCGGGGAGCCCCATCACCAAGATGGTGGCGGTGGCAGGGAAGCTGTGGTGCGGCTGCCAAAACCGAGTCATCGTCCTCAACACCACCACGCTGGCACAGGAGGTACCGTGGGCGCCGGCGGGAGGGCGCGGTGGGGAGGTGTGACGAGCCTGGGTGGCGTCACCGCGGCACCGCTGTGGCTCTGTCCCCCCGCAGCACACGCTCCAGGTGGGGCAGGACGGCGGGCGCAGCGTCACCTGCATGGTGAGCGCGGGCAGCGGCGTGTGGGTCGCGCTGCAGGGCAGTGCCCAGGTCCGGCTGTACCACGCCACCACCTACGAGCAGCTGGCAGAGGCAGACATCACCCCCCCGGTGCACAAGATGCTCGCCGGTAAGTGCCACCCGTGACGCCTCTCCGACGGGTGCCGTCGCCGGCTCCAGGGGGTGCCAGTGCCCCTGGAAAATGCCCTGCGGCATCCAGTGCTGGGAAATGTAGCGTCCTGTGTTTGGGGAAGGAAATATGAGTCCTTGTGCTCGTGTTAGGCGGCTGTGTAATCCCACATGGAAATAGGGCAGCCCCCGGGGAAATGGATAATCCCATGTCGAAACAAGGCAGTAATCCCATAATCACAGAATCGGGGAATTCCAGAAAGGTTTCGGATGGAAGAGACCTTAAAGATCACCTAATTCCAACTCCCTGCCATGGGCAGGGACACCTTCCACTGTCCCAGGCTGCTCCAAGCTCCGTCCAGCCTGGCCTTGGACACTTCCAGGGATCCAGGGGCAGCCACAGCTTCTCTGGGCACCCTGTGCCAGGGCCTCCCCACCCTCACAGGGAGGGAATTCCTTCCCAATATCCCATCCTAGCTCTACCCTCTGGCAATAGGAAACCATTCCTGCATGTCCTATCAACCCAATGTGACGCCACCAGCCAGGGGGGTTGTGGGGTTCCTTCCCCATGTCCCATGTGCCACAGATACCCCTGGGAACGGATCCCTGTGGGCTGGGGGGTTCCCAGCCCCCTGTAGGGCAGGATAAGGCGCTGATGTTCGGGATGCTCGGCAGGCTCGGATGCCATTATCCGGCAGCACAAGGCCGCCTGCCTGCGGATCACGGCTCTCCTGGTGTGCAAGGACTTGCTGTGGATCGGGACCAGCGCCGGCGTGGTGCTGACCCTGTCGGTGTCAGCCAAGGCAGCCCCCACGTTGGTGGGGCTGTCCCAGGGTCACACCGGCCACGTCCGCTTCCTCACGGCCATCGAGCTGCCCGACGGCTTTGATGTCCTCTTCCCGCTGCCCAGGGACATGGGTAGGTGGGATGAGTGGCATGTCCCGATCGTGACACATTTCAGGAGCAGTGGATAGTGTTTATGGGGCTGGGAATGCTGTTCCGGATGACCAGGGGTAGCCTTGAAATGTTGTCGGAGTCCCTGTTCCATCCTTGCCTTGTTAAAATCCAGGGTGAAAAATTGGCAGTGGAGGGTGGGGGAAACTGGGTGTTAAACTGCCCTCCACCAGTATAAGCAACCCCAAATTTCCCAGGGAGACCCAAATTCCCATGGGGAAATCCCTGCGTGGGGTGTCACGCAGCCCAGCTCCGAGCCTGGTGTGGGATGGGGAGAAGGAGATGGGATGGGGGCTAGCAATTTTGAAGGGAGGAGCTAATATGGGTTGCAGGGGCCAATTTGGGGTGGGAGGGGCTATTGGGATGACGGGAGTTTTTTGGGGCCAGGATGTGGTGCCTGGGAAAGTGGTGGAGGGGTGATGCCGAGCTGCTGCTGGTGGGATGCTGGTGGGGACCAGCGGAGTTGCGGGGGCACAGGTGACAGCATTTGGGGTTCTGCGCTTGGCAGGGGCCGAGAAGCCGAGTGAAGCCGAGAAACGAGACCCATCCCGCCCTCGGGCCCCCGCCCTGGCCCTGTCCAAGCCCAAGATGTTGGTGATCAGCGGCGGGGACGGCT
>VZRV01007622.1:574188-716011 GCA_013398115.1 Falcunculus frontatus
GCCAGCACCCAGATAGCTCTGTTTGTTCGTTCGTTTGTTTTAAATATATATATATATTATATATATATAAACATCCTTATTTATTTGGGGGTTTTCGGGGGGGTCAGGGGTATCATCACCTCGCTGCCGGTCCCTCCACTCTGGAGCTGAGGGATTAAAACCTCCGAGTTTATCGCCCCCAGGGAGAGCCTGACCCCGCTGGTGGAGCTGGACCACGCTGGTGGAGGGGGGGGAGCTGATGGAAGGGAGGAGGGAAGGAAATTTGGGTTCTCCCCCTCCTTCTCTGTGATTCCCAATGGGATTTCGCAGCTTGGGAAGTGGGATGAAGGCGCTGCTGCCATTTGAAGCATCTCTGGATGAGAGCAATCATCTTCACATTCCCTGCCAGCCACCAGGGCTGTCCCCCCACCCTTAAAATGGGGTGACAGTGTGGGGGACCCTAAAAATGAGACTTTGCTGGAACAACCCTCTCCCATTTGCCCTTTTTCTCCCCTGTTTTCCTGCTTTCAACCCAGGATCCAGGCGAGATCAGTGCTCCCAGACTGGGACACCCTGTTGTCCCCATGGGAGACGTGACAACCGTGGTGGCAGGGATGAATCAGGGTGTCCCCAGTCCCACACAGCTGGGTGAGTGACGGGAATGCTGCCATCCCACATGGAGCCGTCCGTCTGTCCATCAGCGGGGTGAGTGGGTGTGTGCTATAATTGGGATGATGAGGATATTTTGGGAAAGGGGGGAGGGGGGGGATTTCGGTCACTTGGGGGCTCTTTGTTATTAAAGGTCACCCGTGCCAGAATGATCCCAGCGTGGTCTCATCCTTCACCTCGGGATGGGGTGGCAGGGACAGGGTGAGGACGGGCACGGCTCCCACCACCCATTGACGCCACTGGTGATGAAGACTCTGGTGGGAGGAAGAAACAGTTTCCACTATTGGAAAACTGGGGTGCAGTTATTCTGTCCTGGATAACCCTGAGGGGGATATCAGGATATCCATCCCGTGTGCCACAGAGCATCGGGATGTGGCACTCCCCGGGTGGACAAAAAGGGGACACCGGACAGCCGGAATAGGGGACACCAGGTCGTGCTGGGGGAAACTGAGGGGAGCAGAGGGAACACCAGGCCTGACTGCAGTCCTCCCTGTGGAAAAACTGTCCCCTAGGGAAGAGGACAAGGCCTGGGATGCTGCAGGACAGGTAGGAAAGCGGGGTGCAGCACTCACGGGTGCCCCCTGCGAGCCCATATGGGGACGAAAAAACAAAAAATCTTTTTTTTTTTTTTTCCTAATTCCTGGTGGGCAGGTAAAACCCACCCCGATCTGGTCGTTCCCGTTTTCCCCATAACCCCCCCGCGGGTGGGATAAAGCCCATCCCCTACAAATCCCGCCCCCGGCTCGGTTCCCGCCGCAATTCCCGCAATTCCCGCAGTCCCCGCCTCGGCCGGAAGGTGGCGCTGCCGCGGGGCCCGACGGGGGCGTGGCCAAGCAACGAAGGGGCGTGGTCTCGTTGTGACGTCACCAAAAGGGGCGGGGTTTGATGAGCCCCGCGCCCGCGGGTTCATTCATAAGGAGGAGGCGCGACCGACGGGGAGGCCCCGGGGGAAGCCCGGGGGCTCCGCGGTGGGGACAGGTAAGGGACACCCCCGGCACAGGGACACCCCCTCTGCCCGAGGGGGCTGCGGTTATTCCGCCTGAAAGGGTTATTCCCCCATGGCGGGGTCTGGGGTTGGGGTTTCCGCAGCTTTGGGTAGTGCGAGGAGCAGGGTTTGACGCTTTTTGGGATGCTCGACCCCCGCTTTGCGCTAAAAGAGGTGGGCAGTGTGGTTGTCTTGGCCTCATCCCTGAAGCGGGGCACGGGGGGAGCTCCGCTGGAGCGGGGTGCGCTGGGGAGAGCCCGGCGGGTCCGCAGGCTGCGGCTGCTGCAGCGCCCAAGTAGGTTAAAATAAAGGGTGGAGAGGAGGAAAAAGTAGGTTAAGGAATACTCAGCTGCAGCTGCCTGGGAGAAGAGGTAGGAACCGTGTCGGGTCTCTCTTTTTTTTTTTTTCTTTTTTTTTTTCTGGCGGAGCTGGAAAATCACAGGGCTCGGAGCCAAAGGGCTGCATCAGCCGGGATGCTGCGGTGCGGGGCTGCACCCCGAGACGGGGCCGGGACGTGCCGCTGCCGGGGCTGTGCGCGGTCCCAGCGCTTCCCCCGGGATCATTTGACCTTAATGCCGGAATTTTGTGGCGGCTCGGTTGTTCCCACAGCTCCGATGGGGCCCCGGGGGTGCGATAATGCCGGGTTTCGCTCCACCCGCCGGACAATTCCCTCCTTGTCCCAGGCTGTCTCCAGCAGCTGTTCCCCAAAGTTTTTTCCGAACAGTTGCTCCTTTTTCCCTCTGTTTGTCTGCAGGAGCCATCGGCTGAAACCCTGTTCCCCCACAGGGAGGGGAAACCCTCGCTGGAATCCCGGCGGGCAGTTTTAGGTTACAGACTGTGTTAAGGGGGGTTGGGTATAAAGGGTTCGTATGACCCGGAGGGATTTGGGGAGGTTTCCAAAACCAAGTCGCCGTTTCTGGTGTGTTGGCATTGATGCACCAGTCAGGTGGGGTACGGAAATGCTGGAGCTTGGAGTATCCCCAAAAAGCAGCCAGGTCTGGCACTGGTGGGGTTATTTTTTGGGTTCTTTTGGTTCTTGGAGGGGCGAATTCTGTCGTTTTTAGGAGTGTGTCAGGGCTGCTGGGCATCCCAGCATCACCAGCTGAGGATTTGTGCCTGCATCCCCCAGCCCCACCTGGGATCGCCCCAAGGGCTCCCCAGCCCTGGGATGGCCGTGACTGGGCAAAGCCCCAGAGCCAACCAGGAGCTGGCACCCTCAGGTCCCTGCACCTCCTGCATCCCTATGGCAGCGTCTTGGTCATCTGAGAGATGTCCTTAATCCTTGGATTAAGCTTGGCCTCAGATCGGCTTTACCCCTGCTCCTGGTGGTGTTTAGATGTGGTTGTTGTGATCTGGAATGCTCTGGTGACCCAGGATGCTCGTGATCCCTCAGCCACGGTGGGACCTTCCTGTCCCCTTCTGAGGCCATTTCTTTCCCAGCAGAGCAGGTCCCTAAACATCTCGGTGTGTCCCTAAAGTGCTTGAATTCCACAGCCCCAGAGGATTAAAATGCTTCACTTTAGGCTTAAACTCGAGTTTTATTAGTGCTGGATTAGAGGGTGGAGAGCTCACACGAGTATCCTCAGGATCCCTTTGTGCTCAAGGGACGCATCCCAAATCCCAGGGGGATTCAGGAGCTGGGCTGGCCGCTCCATGCTGGCATCCTGAAGGGGTGCTCCTGTACTGGGAGCCACTGGAGGGAACTGGAGCACGGAGGATGCTCATTTCGGGTTGTGCCATCGTGTCCCAACCCGCGTCCTGTGAATACCCGGCTCGGCCCCAGGACCCTCCTCAGGTGTAATTGGCTGCATCTCGGGGTGGTGCCGGCCACTAATTAGGAGAAACTCGTCAGGCACAGGCTGTAACGAAGCTCTGCCGGGGCTCTCACAGGACCGTGACGACCAGGGGGGAATTTCCATGAGGGTGGCAGGATTTCCATGCAGGCAGCAGGATTTCCATGTGGAGGCTGGATCCGGGTTTGGCTTATTATTTATTTTTTCCTTCCTCCCCATGTGCTGTCAGCATAGATTTTAATTTTAACAACCAATTGCTGCAGCCGAAGAGGGGAGATGAGACTCAGGGAAACACCTTTTGTTTTGTTCCAGTTTTTATTTAAAAAAAAAAAATATATATATGTATATTTTTAGTGACTTCATTTCCTTGTGACAGATGCAAAAGGATTTCCTCCGGAGCAGGAAAAACCTTTCTTTAACTTTGTTTAGCATCATCTGCTCCTTACCCTGCTCCTTACATGAATGGTGTGACTCCACTGCTGAGGTTGGTCCCTCTCTGGTTTGGGATGGAGCTGGGATCTCCAAGGGAAGGGGTGATGCCAGGCATTCCATAAAATCTCTAAAAAAAACTTTGTGGGGGATGGTTCAGGATTGCTGCTGTAGGGATATTTAGGCAGATGCCTTGGAGCATCCCACTGGGGAGAAAAAGGGCCCCCACATTACTTTTCCAGTGGGATTTTCCCTGGATGATGACCCCGGTGCTCCCCTTTGGGCAGGTCTCCCCTGGTGATGAAGAGGAGCGGGATGCACTGGTGGCTTGTCACCATCCTGGGGGTGAGTATGGCCTCGTCTGCCCCATCCCACCCCTCTGCTTCTCTGATGCTCAAACACCACCCTATAACTGTGTAGGATATGGGGATGGCTTTGCATCCATCGTGGTGCATCCCGTGAGTTCGTATCCCTCACACCACTGCAGAAGGGCATCCACCGGCTGTGGGGCAAGCGAGAGGGTGGCACCCATGGCATCACCTGTGACAGGATGGCATCAGCCACCGTGCCACCGGAGCCACACCACTGCCGGCACAGGCAGCGGGGGAGCCGCAGCAGCCGGCACTGAGCGCTCTGATCCTCCCGCAGGTGCTGAGCAGAGCTGCCCAGGGGGCCGGGAGCTGCAGTCCCCCGGAGCAGAGGACAGCGGGATGCCCGCCCGGAGAGGAGCCCACCGGGGTAAGCCGTGCCCACCTGCGGCACCTCCACCCCGAGGGAAGGTGCGGGACCGCCCGTCGCTCATCCCCCTTTCCCTCCCGGCAGGATCCAGCGGGGACGTGCCGAGCTTGTCCCCCCGGCACCTTCTCCCTGGGGGACGCGTCCTGCGCCGCTCACACCCAGTGCCGCGCCGGGAACAGGATCCTGGTGGCAGCGGGGACAGCGGCGAGCGACAGCCGCTGCGGAGCCTGTCTGCCGGGGTGAGCCCAGCCGGGGGGACCGAGAGCCCAGCCCCGCCCTCGCTCGGGGCCGTGTCCTGACCCTCCCCTCCCACCCCGCAGGTTTCACAGCCCTGGAGGGGAGAGGGAGCCCCGGGGCCGGTGCCTGCCCTGCGCCGCTGCTCCCCGCAGCACCCCGGGGTGCCCAGGTGGGTGCTCGAACCGGAGGTGTCACCCCAGGGCTGGGGGTGATGGAGGAGCTTGTGCTGGCCCCTCGCCCCGGGGACGCCACACGGGATCTGTCCCCCTTGGGATGGGGCGCGATGTCCTGCTGGGATGTGGCAGCTGAGGACACCTCTGCTCATGACACAAGTGGCTTCTATTTCCCTGGTGCAGGGCTCCTGGGAAAACGGGATTTAATCCCAACAGACCCCCTCTCTGAGGCTGGTCCCGTGCCCCTCTGCAGGCCACCGGAGAGCCCGCAGCCCCGAAATGCCGGGCCGGGCACCAGGAACCAATGGGACACGGGTGACCCTGCTGGGTGAGGAAGAGGAGGAGGCAGCAGCAGCGCAGGCGGCCGTGCTGACCATCGTCCCCGTCTTCTGTGCCATGGGATTGTTGGGAATCCTGGTGTGCAACCTGCTGAAGAAGAAGGGTTATCACTGCACCGCCAGCAAGGAGCCCCAGCCCGGTGGCACCGGTGAGCCCCGGTTGTGTTGTGACACCTTTGGTGATTCCACATCCATCTCGTCTCGCTCAGCCCATTCCTGCGGCTCCTGGTCCTCGCTGTCCCACGGCATCCTGCTCGTCCTTGGGGTGCCTTATCCTCCATCACCGAGTTTTCCCCAATTTCTGCTTCCAGGTCCCAGCTCCATCTACCAGCTGGAGGATGCCAATGAGGACACCATCGGGGTGCTGGTGCGGCTGATCACCGAGAAGAAAGGTCAGGGGGTCTCTGGGAAGGGGAGGGAGGGGGTGACCTGGGCCAGAGCCCTGTGACCCCCAGCCCCTTGGTGTCCTCCCACACAGAAAACGCAGCGGCGCTGGAGGAGCTGCTGAAGGAGCATCAGAGGCAACAGCTGATGCCACCGAGCTGTGCCCCCCTCAATAAGTAAGACCCCCCGAAGACTGCACTGAGGACCCCTCATGGTGGGACCACCCCCACACTGATGGCATCTCCCCCCTCCCCAGGCTGCACCTCCTGCCTCAGTTTCCCCCCGCCTGCCACCACCAGCAGCACCTGCACACAGTGCAGGGACCGGCCCCGTGTGCCCGCTGCAGCCAGAAGTGGCCCGAGGTGCTGCCATCGCTCAGTGCCACCAAGGTCCCCAAACCCGGAGCTCATCCCAGCGAGGTGACCATCCTCTCCATCGGCAGGTAAGCAGGGACAGCCCCCCGGTGTGTGTCTCCTCTGCGGGGAGGGGGGGGACAGGCTGACGTGATGCTCCCCACCAGGTTCCGGGTGTCCCGGATCCCTGAGATGAGGAGCGAGGCAGGGGCAGAGCCCCTCCGTGGTCCCCTCCCCGCCGGCAGCGGGATGTGACCCCCGTGGTGGAACAGCACCGACGGCCCCACGAGGTGAGGGGGTGTGGAGGGAGGGTGGTGGAGAGCGCTGGGGGGGGTCCTTCCTGGAGAAAGGGGTTCTGCAGGCTGGAGGATGGAGCATTAAGGCTGTAGGGACACAGTGTGGGGACAGCGAGGCGGGAGGGAGGGGGAGTCCCATGCCGCAGGGTGCTGGCAGGGGCTGGCACGGGGTGGCACGGCCGGGGGCTGCTCCGTGACTCATGGGCAGCTGCACGGGCTCCCGTGCCCTCGCTCACGTCCTCCGTGTCCCCTCCTCCAGCAGCGCTGCTGCTGTCACCATCCAGCCCTGGGCCCCTCCCGACAAGGACATGGAGGGGCTGGAGCATGTCCAGGGCCGGGAACGGAGCTGGGAAGGGGCTGGAGCCCCAGGAGAGGCTGAGGGAGCTGGGAAAGGGGCTCAGGCTGGAGAAAAGGAGGCTCAGGGGGGACCTTGTGGCTCTGCACAACTCCCTGACAGGAGGGGGCAGCCGGAACAGGGACAGGACAAGGGGAAACAGCCTCAACAAGCTGTGCCGGGGAGGCTCGGCTTGGGTAGTGACAACCATGGATGAGTGACACCGAGTGGCTCCTGCCACCTTGGGTGGTGTAAAGGACCCAATCCAGGCTCACCTGTGCTCCATCCCTTGTCCTCCACAGCAGGCAACTGGCCTGGGGGCTGCCTCAGGGGTCAGTGACACCCACAAAGACCCCGTGGAGGGGATGGAGGACACTGGGCATTGTGCGAAAGCCAGTCCCGCTCAGAGCTGTGAAATGCTGGAGGTGACAGCTCAGCTTCTGCTCCTGCCACCAAGGTGTCCAACAGCAGCACAGCAAATCCAGTGTCTCGCTCGGCTGGTGAGAAGGATCCTCTGTCCCTGAGGCCTGGTGGTGGCCACAGCATGGTGGCCTGATGGATAATAACTCCAGGAGCTGCGATGCCGGTGGTGGTGGCCACAGGACTAATCATTTCTGGGAACCATGATGCCACAGCACAGCTCCACTGGAGGCACAGAAGACACTGGATGCCATTTCATGGTCACCCTCTGGGTCTGTTGAACTCTCCAGGACCATCATGAACTCCTGGTTTCCCTCCATCACCAGCTGCCAGCGCTCAGCATCGCAGGATAATGAATCACTGGAGCACGGAACAACTCCCCCCTTCCCAACAACCCAGCTGGGGCATGGATTGCTCTGGGCAAAGCTGGTCTCCTGCATCCA
The DNA here is from genome assembly GCA_013398115.1 of Falcunculus frontatus. NCBI lineage: Eukaryota > Metazoa > Chordata > Aves > Passeriformes > Falcunculus > Falcunculus frontatus. Next base: position 581,760 of record VZRV01007622.1, read on the forward strand.
TCCAACCTCTCTCCAAAGCCACAGTCAGCCCAGGAGGACAGGGTGACACACTTCATTTTCCGTAGGAATTGCTGCTATGGGATCACGCTGGCTTGGCCACGTTGGGATCACTGGGATAACCCACCCAAGGTTGGGTTGGAGACCATCAACCTCAACCATCAATCCAAAAAAAGGGTTTATGGCCGGTGCCATTCACCTCTCCACTACATCATCGTGCCAAAACACCAACCACCAAACCCTCTCGGGCTCTTTTATTTATTTATTTAATTTTTTTTGGAAACATTTTAATAGTTATCGAATGTTCTACATCTTACAGTAAATATCGTACAGTTACAAACTCTTGGCTGAAATCTGTCAGGGAGATCACGACCTGATCTTCAGAACCAAAACCAGAACAGAAAACAAATGGGAAAATAACCCCAAATTCACACTTCAGATGGACAAACTGAGGCTGTGGGGCTCTCCAGGGCATCAGTCCAAGGCCATGTTCCCTACACACCTGTGAGATTTAGACTTGGAAGACGTGGTTACTCTTGGGTTTAAATTTTTTTTTCTTTTGGGGAATTTTTTTTGGTATTTATTTTTATTTAAGAGGTCCAATAATACTTAAAAACGAGCTGGTCTGGCGGTCGAAATTACTTTAAAAATTAATTACATAGAAGGAGGGGTGGGAGCCTGGCGTGGGTTGAGGCCGTGTTGTGGGAAGGGGAGGGTTTGGGTGTGATCCTGCACCTCACCATGCTTCCCTACAATTCCCTCCCCTGATCCTGAATCCCTCTGCCCCCAGGAAACTTCCATCCCCCAGCTCCATCCCTTGCAGGAGGACGAAGGGAGGCTGCAGGTGGCCATGTTGCATCAAGATTATTCCCTACAAGCAGCACAATCGAGCGTTTCCAAATGGGAATCGCTCCTGTCAAACCACATATTTTGCTATTCCCACAAGTTCTTCTACCTGATTACCAGAGAATCTCCAAGTGTCACAGTGCAACCTGCCACAAAAACGCCTTTTCCAAGGTTTCCTCCCTCCCAAGCTCTGTAACAGGCTTTATTTTCCTCTTTTCCCTAAGAGAATGCTAACACACAGCAGAGAAAATATTTGGAGGCTGATCCTGGCTCAGGAGCAAAGCAAAGGGAAGATGGTCAGAGGATCACTCCAGTTTGGGGATGAGAGTTGGAGGGCCTGAAACTATTGGCAATTAAAAAAAACCCCCAAACCAAAAATACCTGGATTTATGGGTATCCAGCAGCTCTTATTGCTATTGTTGGCTGGTTGGATTTTACCGAAAATAAAGCCTCAAATGTTGTTTTCCACCCCCCTAAAAACCAGGATCCCATTTCATGCCTTCCAGCTGGGAACCACATCATCCCACATTCCCTGCAGGGATGCAGGAGGAGAGGAAGGGGATAGCAAAGGGGGGTGTCTCTTGGGGAAGGACCAGATTCAGTGGGATGCCGGTGGCTGGAGGAAAACCTGATGCTCTGAACATCCCTCATTAAAACAAACCCCTTAAATAACATTTTCTGGGAATTACATCTCAAAACTGCAACAATGCTGAACTGGGTGATTTATTATTATTCATAAAATACAGGAACAAATCCTTGCCCTGAGGGTTCAGCCACTTGGAGGCGTGATGGCTTCAGGCTGCAAGGGGCTCCAAGGGTTTGAGGGTCACCACCATCACTAAAATCCTATTTGCCCCCAAATCTTCCATCGCAGCTCGTGTTTAAAGCAAAGGTAAGGGCAGGGATGGGTTAATGGTTCAGAGTTATTTTCCTTCCTCTTTAGCTGGAATTTTAATCTCAGACACTTCAGTGGCTGCTAAGGATGGTTTAACCCCTCCTGCTCTTCCCCACTAATGCCTGGTGTGATTCTTCACCGTGGAAAATCCTTTTCCTTGACCAATGTCAGCAAAACTTTGCTGGAATGAAATATTTGAGAATCTGGTGGCCCCCATCAGCGTCCCCCACTGTGGTCCTACCACAACCCTCACTTAAGCCATGACTTGACCAAGGGAAGGACTTGGGATCGAGGAAAGGGCAGGGAGCATCTCCCACCACTGCAGCCCCATGGAGCCACCTTGGGAAGGAGCTACCCAAGCCTGGCACCGTGTGGTGGCCCCAGAGCCATGTGGTGGCCCTGGTTCCACACAGTGGCCCAAGGCTGGTTACCAATGTCCTCACTAAAGCCTCTGGCCCAACAGGTGGCAAATATTTCACCTCTCCACACCTTGGTTAATGAGTATTTCTGCCTGGGAATAACGGGATGAGGAGCACTGGATCTGCTATTGATCCAAGTCAAGGAATTAAAACCCAACTGCCCCATGTCAGGTCTCATCAGTGGGAGCACTGGGTGATCCACCATGCTCAACTCCTGGGGCTTTCTCCACCACCTTTAATGTTTTTTTTTTCCTTCCAGGAGAAAGCCCAACATCTCCTTTCCACACATGGGCCAAAATTTTAGCAGTTGTTCCTAAAGTGGTGCAGGGTGTGTGGGACAGTGGTGGGATGGTGTCTGCTGGGGAAGGTCCTTTGCAGAGGTCGGACTGGGATCCCAAAGCTCGCTGGACCCCGCAAACCAGAGTGCCATTACGTTGGGAGACCTGACTCAACGCTGACAGACAACTCCTGGTACGTAACACAAAGTCAACGTGAGAGGGGAAAAAAAGGGGATCTCAGAAGTCTTCAATTCAGTTCCTGGCTTCTACTGGGGATTTTCTGGCCCAGGTTTAACTGCAACGTGCTACAAACAGCAGAAGGACGATGTAGTGGTGTTGCTTCCCAAGGTCCTGTGGCTCTTTACTAATCCCTGGCTTTGCCAAGCCAAATGGGGAACCCGCTTATTATTGGCTCTTTTTCTCTTTTTCCCTTCTCCTTTCCCTCTACACAAACCTGAAGTACAACTCAAGGGTGCCCCTTCCCCACTCCACAGCACTGGTGTGCAGTCTTCCCCCACTTCGCTCCCCTCAAGGCGGAGGAGGTCAACCAGAGCTTTGCTCTGGATTTCCTTTAAAACCAGCAGAATCAACCAAATGACCCCCAAACAGAAGTGCCAATGCCATCACTCAACCTGACAAACCACCTGGGACCAACCAGTGAGAGGAAAAGTCCTCCTGGGATCCCAAGGCTTGTTACTCCCCATCTGGCCCATGCTCAATGGAAGGAGCTCCAGGAGCTCCTCCCAGTGGCAGCAGAAGCCAAGGTGGGAGACACCACCGAGAGCACGGAACGCTTTTGGCACACTTGAGGCAAAAATCAAAACCCAACCAAGCTTTTGTCTTAAAAAACCAATAAAATCCCAAAAACCTTGTTTCTATGCTGGGTTTAGTGACAAGGATTTAAAAACAAACTGGCCACAAGCATTGTCTGCAAATCCAAACTCCCTCTACTGCCCTCAAGACAACTTATTGCTCTACTTGGACAGCCCAAGGGGGGATGTCACCAGCCTCCTGTCCCCGTGTCCCTGGGTAAGCCAACCCCCCCCAAATGACCCTGATGCCCACAGCCTCTGCGTGCCCGGTGTCCTCCATCCTGGTCCATGTCAACTGTGGATCACCTTCCCTGCTGTCACCTCTTCTCAGGTGCCTTCCCGTGAAGAAGGCGACGTGTTTATTGCTATTGCTTCCTCCTCCCCCGCCTCTCCAAGCAGAGCAGCCAGACATCATCCCCCTCCCCGGCCTTCCTCTATGGTGCTGGTATTTGTGCTTGGATGAACATTTCTCCGGGAGGTCTTGGAGCTGTAACCCAAAGAATGGGAGGGGGACACCTCAACTGCCGTGGAGGCAGCACGGTTTGGTCTCAGCCCTGCCAACACCACAGGTGCAAGGTGAAGCCACCCATCTTCCCCTCACCCTGCCTTGAAGACCCATCTCCATCAACCAGATGCCCTCTCTTCCCACACCGCACTGGAGAAGCTCTTCAGACCAAACCCTGAACCTGGAGAAGCTCTCCAGATCAATCCTTGGACCTGGAGAAGCTCTTCAGCTCAACCTTTGGACATCTCCTTGCTTCCCTCAGCAGCTGCCCAGCACATCTCTGCCTGCCAGCAGCAGCCACGCAAGGAAGGAGCCACCTTCTCCCTCACACCGCCCCAGGACGTGGCTGAGGGGGAGCATCCCGTTTTCCCAAGAGGTGCAAGATGCTCCCAGGGCACGCGTCTTCCCGCTGCTCCCTTCCCATCACCCACGATCCGTTTGCCCAGTTGGAAAAAGCAGACCAAAGACCCGCTGGTGACCAGTCTTCGTGCTTCCTAAGACAAGTGTGTTACGTCGCTAATTATATTTATATTCTCTTACTCCTACAAAAAGAAGGGATGAGTTCAGAATTCCACTGCAGATAATGCATTTATAATCTATCACGACAGCTATCTGGAAGACACCAATTTTCTTGTAATATGTTATGGAAGATTGAATAATTTATATTCTTCAACTAAAAATACCCAAACCAAATCGGAATAAGCCTGCCTACCAGCGCTGTGCTTTTCACATAGTACCCTGAACATCAACCACTCTTACTAGCCAAAAAAAATCTAGGCTCTTGTCAACAACAACGACAACAGAAAAATAACAAAAAGAACCCAAACGAACAAGAAGTGGGGGGATCTTTGCACCACTCAGCTGGGCAATGCTGGAAAAGTGAAGATTCTGAGCTTTCAAATGATAGGACCGAAGAGAGAACTTGACTATTGCTCAGTGTCAGTATGTGTGTTACACAATTCATGTGGGAGGAGGAGGAAGGGGAAGGAGGGGGGGAAAAAAAGAGGCAGAAGATTAGAAAAAGCAGCTTTTACAAAAACCACTAAAGAATGCATAAAGTGACCCTTGCACTTTTTTTTTTTTTCTTTTGTTCTTGCAAACAGACGAGGCGCTGCAGCCCAGCGGCCGCAGCACCGATGTAAGACTTGTGTAGTTGCATACAATGTTTGACTCCGGATCTGGAAGAGAGCAAATACATTAAAAACCAGGGAGTTAGAAGGATGTTCTCCTCCTCTCTGCACCCCTGCACCACGTGAAGCTGATCCATATGGAATTTAACCATCCCTGTGGGCAATTTCTCAGGCAAGGGAGCTGGGAAAGCAGCAGCTTGCTGGTGATATCCCAATGCAGACGATTACAAATATGCAGATGGGATGCTCCCTGCTAATTGCACACCAATTTGGGAGGGGCAGGATTAGCCCAGTGTAATTTGTGTGGCACAGAGATTTTAGATAACCCCGGGGCTGGATGGGATCTCCGCTGCCTCCCTGGGCAGCACCGTGTTCCCATCAACTGCCTGTCCTGGTAATTGGGCATGATGGGCCAAGGGCTCTGGGAACAAGCAGCTGGGATTTCTGGGATCCTGAGCACGACAGGAACACACAGGCAGTCGCACGCAACCCCAGTGCTAATGAACAGCATGATCTCCCAGCAGGGGAAAAGAAACATTCCAGTGACATAAAGATGGGGAGCGACTCTCTGTCAGGGAATGCGGTGATAGGCCTGGGGTAAGGGTTTTAAACTGCCAGAGGGCAGGGCTAGATGGGATACCGGGAAGGAATTCCTCCCTCCGAGGGTGGGGAAGCCCTGGCACAGGGTGCCCAGAGAAGCCCCATCCCTGCAGTGTCCAAGGCCAGGCTGGATGGGGTTTGGAGGCTCATTCAGAGCAAGAGGCAGCACTCACATGGATTGGCCAGTGGTTTACCAGTGTGGAGGTACGTAGCTGTAGGTGGGGGTTCCTTGAGCCCTGTACGTTGGCACGGACACTGGATGTGCTCCGATGGCAGTGTGTTGGGGGGTGGTCAACAAGGTTCCTGCAAGGAGAAACACTTGTCATGGAGCAGAGGAAGTGGCACCCGGGGGTACGGTGGGGCAGGAACAGCATCAGTGCCTCCTTCTTCCTTTTCCTAGATATTATTCTGCCTATCAGACCTGAACTGAAGGTGTTGGCCCCATGTAATTGGGATCATCCAGCACCATGAATAGAATAAAAACACCTGAAGCTCCAGCAGATGTTCCATGCTACCTTTGGCTCTCAACCTTAATTTGATTTACCTTGATTTTTCCAACGTTCCTTGACCCTAAAGGCCAGCAGCAGAGCTGGCCACAACCTGCAGATATCTGCCTGCTGAAGGCACTGGGCTAAACTGGGACAGCAAATCACTGCACAGATCTGAAACAAACTGGAAGGGATGAGGGATGCAAAGGAAGATGAGGAAAAAACCCAACAGATCTCCAGGGGAAATTAAAATGAGCTTTTTTTTTTGGTCTGCAGCCGGTCAACAGAGGGATTTTAGGTCAGAATTTGCACAGTGCCTTCATGGGAAGGGAGAACACATCCCTGGACTACTCTGTCCTGGGAGCAACTGGGTGCTCAAACCAAATTCTCAGTTTCTGGGTATCTCTCTACAAATGTTATTAATGGAATTCTAACACATCCTGCATGCATTAATTACATTTATCCACTTCTCAGTATAAGCAACAGTAAATCTCTCAGAGTGGTTCTTGTCACATCCAGGCTGCAATATCTCTGCTTGGAATAGGGATTGTGTCCCATTACAGACTCCTATTTCACAGCTAATGCAGATGCAAAAGGATGAATGATGCATTTCTTGTCATAATTCAATATACAATCCTAAGAATTGTTAAGGAGAAAAATACAGGCTTTGGAAAAAATAAAACCAGCTCCTATCCTTACTTAATGTACTATCAATTAATTGCAGTTAGAAGGGATCCTGCACATAAAATGTAGTGGAACTGGGATAGACAAACCAAGGTTAACATTCATTTTGTCAAACAAAAACATGACCCTAAGTGCCTTAAAAAAATGGAACTTGAGAGGAATACAACTACTTGAGGATGGACCAACCCAGTTATTCCTTCACTTATGGACCAGACAGAAGAAAGAATAATATATTTAAGGATACAGAATAATATATCTAAGGATGCAGGAGTGAGCCAAACCAAAGGTCTCCTCTACTGAGTCAGATCAGGATTTGGGGCAAATTACTGGACTTTTTGCCTGCAAAGGAGCAGTACCCAACAGGTGAACTGTGTATAAGGGCTGAGGCAGCATGCTGGATGCACGGGGAATTTTTTTTTCCAGGACTCAGAGCACGGGAAGGGTTTGCTCCTCACCTGCTGACATTGCCATGGTGGTGCCAGCGACCATGCCCATGGCCACGCCGTTGGTGCGGGGCGCGGCCACCGGGGCCGGGTAGATGGCCGAGGGGATGCTGTTGGGCTGCACCACCGTGGTGTGGTGGATGACGTGAGGCTGGGCCGCGTACACGGGCTGGGTGTAATAAGCTCCCTGTTGGAGAAGGGGAAAACAAAAATCCCATCATCACTCCGGGTTCTTTTCCAACCTAACGATTCCTCGGTTGTGTAATTCAAGCACTGCCGAAGGGCTGGTGCTTCCCACGGACAAGGTCCTGTGCCTGGAGACCTGAACCTGTGGATATGTGGAATGGATGAGGAGGGAATCAATAGTCAAAGAGTCAATCCATCCAGGACAAACCATGCTGCCTCCATTTGGTGGGATGAAACAGGGCCTGGACACAAATGGCTGCTGGTGTAGGAAAGGAACAAGAGATGGAAGAAAAGGACAAGCCATGGCTTTCGGATGATCCCATGGTGCCTGGGTCCAGAAATTGTGTCATCTTCTTCTTTCCAAGGGGGCTCCAAAATCCAGGCTGCCAAGACTCAGAGGGTTTTGAAACAAGGGGAGAAGGATGTATGGAAATAAAAGCAGCCAAAAGTAAAAGCTTCACATGCAAAGTAATGAAGCGCCTGAAATGAGGAGATGCACGAGGGAGAGAACTTCTGTCCTCAGGACAGGCAGCAACACCGCCAGGACCTGCAAACCAGGGATGGGAGGAAAGAAAACAAAGATTTGAATCAAAAGGGAGATTTTACTGTGTGTTAGTGAAAGCCATTAGAGAACCTCTGATGGTCTGGTTTAAGGGGAGAAGGAGGTGCAGGGCAACTATTCCAACACTTTTCTTTCAGGAGCTATGAAGGTTCACAGGACAAAGGGCAGATGCTGTGGCTGGGATTGGAGAAGAACCAGCATGCAGGGGTTAGACCCCAGTGGCTTATGCAGTTCCAGGAGAGGCATTGGAAGGTGACATTATGCAATGGAAGGTGACAGGAGGATCAGCGAGACGCTCCAGTCTCAGCAAGGCACAGGGAAATCACTCCATGAGACTGTAGCTGCTGGAAAAGTTGGTTATTCAAGCTAAAACAGGAGAAGAAAAACCAGGGAAGTTGTAGGGCCACATTACTCAGGATTTTCAGTGGGAATGAGTATCAAGGTGATACCAGCACCTCCATCCCGCCAAGACGGAGCTGCTTGGCCCTCTGCAGGAAGCTCAGGTGGGTTGGGGCACGGCTGAGGTGACAGGAGGTGGCACGTACCTGGGTGTACAGGTTCTGCTGTGGGTAGGCACTTCTGATGGGGTACATCGCGGTTTGGTACGGATTCGGAGACGGCGAGTAGGGAGGAGGGGCGTTGTTACTCTGGGTCGGCGGCACCTTGTAGGGAGTCCCCGCAGTGTACCCTGCCAGAGACAAGAGGGATCCCAGTCAGGGGCTGGAATGGTGCTCAGGAATGGTGGCCAGGGCTGGCAGGAAGGCTGGGAGAAGCCATCCCTGGAGCAAATGGGCCCCCAAGACTGTGTGGGATGGAGAGGAGAAGTCAAGGCTCAGCGCAGCCAGAATACTCAAATATATTTAACTTATTTACTCCACCAGTGTTCAGCAATTAGAGGAGGCCAAGATTTCAAGTCTAATATCCCTCATCATCCCCCAAGCACTGAAACAGCGCGAGGAACACACAGAGCTTTTAGGAATTCCCAAACAGCATCTCACCACCTCCTGATTACTGCAGCTTACAAAAATAGGTGTTACTTAAGGGGAATAGCTGTGACCCTTTTCCTTGGTCACATTAGCAGGAGAGCAACCATCTTTAACTGAGAGGTGGAAAAGGTTTGAAATATTCATCAGTGCAGAAGTGGAGCCTCCTCCATCAGGACTCCTCCAGGAACCCAACGTCGCCCACAGACCAACCAACCCCCTGTTTTTCCATCTAATGGATTTTTTTTCTCTATTCTGAGCTCGTTTTTTCAAACAAAGACCTTGGAGGCTGCCAGTTCTCAGCATCACACTTCATTTCTGAGGGGTGTCTAGAGGTGTGCACCTGCTCAAGCCTGGGTGGTTTCACCACTTTGAATACCAAGACTTGCAGCAGTTTCCTGATTGATGAATCACGGACAATTTATCTCCTATATTAAAAAGGTATTAAACACAGCCCAGGCAGACGAAATCTGCTGTGTTTATAAACTGGGGAAAAAACAGAACAACCTGCAGGTAAAACAATGTGAAAGCAAGGTTTAATGACACAAGATGATGGAGGCTCCTCTCTGTCTGGCAGCTAATTTTAAAACCTAATTATGACTAACACCTTATTAGGATTAGGCTGGCGTGGCCCGTGCTGCTGCCGCTTTGTGGTTCAGCAGCAGCGAGCCTTTAAGCTCCAGCATCTATTAAAATTGCTGATTAAATCCCTCATGTCACTCGAGGAATCTCAGCCTTATTGATCCTGCAGCTCACAAGTGGATTGCACAGAAATGTTTTCCTATAAAAGGCTGGTTGAGGGGAAAAAGAGCTCAGTGGGGAATTTTGTGTTGCCATCTCCGCTTGCTTCCAGGGTTCACCACAAGCAGGATTCCTCAGCTGGATAAGGAACTGACTGGATGTCCACATCCAGATTCTGCCCCTCTGCCCTGCTCAGGTGAGACCCCACCTGCAGAGCTGCCTCCAGCCCTGCGGCCAACAGCAGAAGGATGTGGAGCTGCTGGAGCCAATCCAGAGGATGCTCCAAGGGCTGGACCGTGCCCGGTGTACAGCCTCTACCCCAAGGAATTGTAGGGACATCCCTTTTCCAAGAGAAAGTTTCCCAAAGGCTTGTTAAATATTTATTTTTAATGACTCTTGTCATTAAAAAAACCCTATATTTCTTCTTTTCACCTTGCTGTGTAATTGATTTAATTTAGCAGGAAAAATGAGTCTGGAGTAGCTGGAAGGTGAGGAACACTCTGACCCCACGCCACTCATGCCCCAGATTTCACAGGGAACAGTCAGGCAGGGGCCAGAGGACACCCCACATACCAGGGAAAGCATCCCAGGGTTTATCAGGGAGCTTATCAGCCCTCCTGGAGGCACTACTTATCCTCTTCAGGGATGAGATGACAAGGCTCTGCCTGGAAAAGCCTGTTTGACTGCGATCCCTGAACGGCATCACCTCCCCCTGCTCCTGCTCAGCCAGGCTGGGTTAAAAGGTGTGTTCTTTGAAAATCAGGCTTTATTTTGGAATTCTTTCAGTTTTAAGGGAATAGGGAATAATCTCCCTTTGGAGATAAACACCTGTGAACCACCCCAGGTTGCTCCCAGGGATCAAACACTCAACTAAGAGAGAGGTTTCACCTTCTCCACTGGAATTCCTCCTCTGCAGGAGCAGCAGGAGGGTCAGTGCTCTCCTTTTCATGATCCTTCATGGTTTTAATCCATCAAAGCCAGGTTGGATGGGGCTTGGAGCAACCTGGTCTAGTGCAAGGTGCCCATGGGGGTTGGAACAAGATGGTCTTTAAGTCCCTCCCAACCCAAACCAGTCCTTGATTCTGTGATCCCAAATAACCCTGTCCCCAAATCAAACCCCCAGCAGGGGAGGCAAACGGGCACAAACCAACCCAGTAAAACCCCAGAGGAAAAGGTTTATTTACTGAATGCTGCAGAAGAAGCCTGGTAGGTTCTGTTCTCGGTGCCGGTGTCCACCGGGAGGTGGAAGGTGCCCTCGGTGGCACAGGACGAGGAGGTCTGGGGCCAGGCCTGCTTCATCAGAAGTGTGGCTTGAGTGGAACAGAGAAGAGGTGTCACACAGAGTAATGATTCAAGTCAACTTCCTGCATTTATGTCACATTTGAATCACCTTGCTCATCTCTTCCCCCCAGGTTCCTGCCCCTGGGGTGCTGAGCCCCACAGAAGGGACTTCACACCTTGGTCAGGGCTTGGAAATCTTCCTGCAGCCCCAAAGCTGAGCAAAGATGTTTCACACCCTCCACATCTGCTCAGACTCTGAATTAACCCTCTCTGAAGGTACAGCTCTAAATCTGGAGTGTCACAGGGCTGGAAGTTGGGAATGAGGGACTGAGGAGGCTGAGGAGGAACTGGCACTGGAGACACAGCCCACAGCAGCACAACACATCCTAGTGCATGGAAATGCACTTCCCAGAGAGCGCAGGGAAGCACTGCTGCAGGTCTGCTGGTCCACCAAACCCTCCTGAGACTCTCCTGGAGTGGGACAGGAATGGGGAGCATGGAGGACACCCAGCAGTGCTGCTTTACTGGCCATCAGCAGCTGTGGGAGATGCTCGTGGGTGTGAGATCCACCTGGATGCTGCTTCACTGCTGGAGATGCAAAAACCTGCTCCTCCCTGCTCCTTCTTCAACAGAAAACCAGGAGGTTTGTGGGAAGTGAGAGATTCAAGCCCAATTTCTCCTCCACTCAGTCACTGATCATTTTCTGCTCCAAGTCTCTGCCCTCTCCCAAAGGTTTGGGAGTTATTAAGGATTTCCAGGCTGCCTTGCTTTATTTTCCATGGTAGGCTGCACTCGGGAACATCACACTGGAGAGCAGCTCCCAGCACTATGACAGAAACACTCCCTCACTTATGCTTTTATTCAGAATCAGATTCATTTTTGCCTCTGGATTTCACAGAGGTTTTAATCTCCGAGACTGATGAGACAATTCATTCCAATGTTACACGAGTCCTTCCTCTGTGGTTTTCCCTCTCCACATTAAACCTGCCACAAAATCAAGGCAATTTGGGTTGGAGATGGCTGGGAGATTGCCACAACTCTGCATGTTCTTTATTAAATCATGGATCCTCAGAGAATCCATCACCTAAAACTACACAAATGTGGATCAAGGAGGCTTCCAGGAACATTGATACCTCCTGGTCCTTTGCAATAATTCACAGGGATCACAATCCAGCCATGACTATCTAATATCATTTCAGGGCTACCTCCAACCAGCGTCTTCTGGTTTTGGTTTATCCTCTCGCCTAAAAATAAATAAAAAAAAGAGTTTTTACTCATTATCAGTTTAATCCCTGGAAATCAACCAGTGGGAACTGGGCAAACAACGTGAGCTGTGGGTCTCTGCAGTGCTGGGACTGCTCTGTTTTCCTGACAGGACCTTTAAACAACATGGGAATGCTCAGGACATATTTTAAGTGGAAAAGACAAAAAGATGAACCCTTCCTACCCAAACCATTGTAGGATTTCTTGCTTCCCTCTCACAACCTCATTTGTGATGGATACAGCCTCCAGCCCTGAACAAAGCTTGCAACAAGCTTAATTCCCCAGGCAATCCCGTGCCTCAAAACGATGGGAGCATTTATCCTTGGCAAGCCTTGTGAGGCACTACAGGATATTCACCCCTCCAGACCCCAAGGTACCCCTTAGAGGACCCACTGGTGTCCCCAGAGAGTCGATGGGCACCTCTAGAGGATGGCTCAGAGCACTGCTGATGCCCCAACTCCCCTCTGCAAAGGAGCGTTTCCTCCGGGCAGGATCCAGAAGCAGGAATGGGGGATGGGAGCCTCCGTCCTGTCCCACGACATTCCCCCATGGATCCCTAATTTCTGAGGCTGATTTCAGTTCTGCTCTGTAAGGGCACTACTGCAAAGCCATTACTTCTGCCCTGCATTATTAATAAACACAGCTCCAGCCTCAGCCAGCCTCCACGAGCAAAGTGTGTGTCCTACTTTCAGGAAAATAAAAAGGGAGGCTTTAACGAGGGAAGTTAAAACAAAACAACCACGAGGAAGACAGAATGCCTGGGAGGGAACATGCACCAGGCTTAATGAAGACATACATAATTTTATTTTTTTTAAATTGTGTCTCTGCAGCAGAGTGATTTTAGATGCTCATTTTTGCATACTTAAAAGGTATTTTTCTTTTTTTAAGAACAGTGTCCTAAAAAACCAGGCTTATTGCAAGCATGAGCTTGCAATGCTGGTGGTTTTGCCTTGTGTCTCTCCCTCCAAAAACTGTGGAAAAATGCAACAGGAAAATCACATAAGGCAAGAACTTAAACTGGAATGGAAAGGAATTCATAGAATCACAGAACATCATGAGTTGGGAGGGACCAACAAGGATCATCCAGTCCAACTCATGCCCTTGCTTGCAGGGATAATCTGTGGAATAATTAAACACCTTTTGAACTCAAACACCAGCAAATATCCACCAGAAACCTGGCACTGGGAGAGGGAGAAATCAAGACTCGCTCCAGTTACCATTTCCCTTCCTCACTGGTGCTGGACCAAGGGGACTCCAGACTTCTCCAAGCTCCTCTCCTTGATTCCTTATCCTTCTCTGATGCTGTTACAAAGTTTTGGTCACTACATCATTTAATTTCCCATGTGGATCACAGGATTTTGGGAACCATGAGGTCAAGAGAAGAGCATGAGCTTTGCTGATTTACAGCAGGGCATCAGGGAGTGTTTGGAGAACATCAGGGGCAAAAGCGGCTGGGATTTGAAAACTGGAATTATCTTCACTCAGGGGTTGATCTCCTGCCAAGACTTTGCATGGAATCCCAAAAAAATTCATGAGGTTTGGGGCAAGAGACACCTAAGGAGCACCTTCAGGGTGGAGCAGAGAGGGTGACTGAGCTGGGACAGAACAGTTCTGTTCCAGAGACCTCGCTTGCAGTTACATCCCACAAATCCAGAAGCCACAAGCAAAGGATGCTCTTCCCACCCTTTCCAGCCTCTGTTCCAAGCAGTATTAAGGGGCACGTTGGCCTGGTTAATTTCCATATGGACAATCAGATAAACCCTTGATCTGTGATGGCTTTTCAGTGAGCTGGAGGGATTTCTGCCAGCAGGTACCACCCCTTTCCAGCCTGGGAGGTTTGGAACATGACTTTGCTCATGGATGAGATGCTCAGGAGCAGTAATTCTGCTGGGAACATGCAGCATCTCTTTCTTTTTTAGACTCACTGTCTAAAATCCCTTTAAAACATCCTTAGAATTAGTCTGCTGTTTCAGAAGTCCAAGATTTTAACCCTCAGGCTGATTCCCAGGGTGTTTGAAGGACACCAGGAGCACATTCCTCTCCAGGTTGTTTCCAGCCTCCTGTGTGACAGCAGCTCCTTCAATTTGAGGAAAGAGTCTCTGTACTGATGCAGGTTTTAACTCAGCCACTGAACCACAGAATTAGTTCAGCCCAATTCCATTTAACACAGTTGAGGATGCTGTCACTCTGCCACATGTCCCCACTGCTGCGAGATTTTCTATTTCTTCTATTTCTATTTTCTATTTCTTCTTTTCTATCAGTTACCTCTCAAAAGCTCTTATTTTTTTCTCCTGAAAGTCTGTTTTCCACCGACAAGGGACCACTGGGTGTGGTGCTGGGAGGTCCTGAGCAGCAGAGCCTGCTCCTGCTTCCCACAGTGGTTAAAATGGTTTAATATCCTGCTGTGATATTAAACTACATTGATTTCAAGAGCTGCAAAATTGTTTATAACAGAACCACAGACTGGTTTGGGTTGGAAGGGACTTTAATGACAATCCAGTTCCAACTCTGTGCCTTGGGCAGGGACACCTTTACCCAAACCAGGTCTCTCCAACTTGGCCTCAAGATTTATGGGAAACTCTCTAAAAGTTTCAGCATTTTAATCCCAGTTTTAATTTCTGAATCTTAATCTTCATCGTTTCCTCGCTAGTTTAGTGCTTAGCTCTGTTACCCACTGCAAGGTTTTTGTTCTCCATGCAAAGTGACCTGTCAACTCTCTGGACATCAGGAGATTTCCAAGATGGAAATTACTAAAAGCATTTTTTAAGGATGAGAAACAGAGGAATAAAATTTAAATGTCAAATGGCCGTGGCAGCTCTCTGGCTTGAGCACTGAGCTGTGCAAGAAAAAGATCTGGCGAGGGGGGGACAAAAACAATCAGAGGATTTTTTTTTAGGGAAAGCATCAGGAAAGATTAGGATTGCACTTGAGAAGGAAGCATTGGGAATGAACAAAAGGCTGACTGGCACAAAGAAGACTGACTGCATCATGCAAATCTAAAGCAACAGACAATAATTGGCACGGCTTTAAAAAAAATAATAATAATACTGATCAGCGACTCGAGCCTTAATGAATCTGCAGAGCTGCTTTCTGCAAAGGACTGCAGTGACAAAACAGAGTAGAAATCAAAGCATTTTTCATGAGAGGACCCCACAGCCACGGGGACAAAGGTAGGGAACAACCAACGTCCTGGAAGAGCTGCTGACTAATGAGGTTTGGGGGGATTATTCCATGTGGAACAATCATGAGGAAGCTCCTGAAGGCTGCTTTCAGTGAGGGGAGACCAGGGCAGATGGACAGCTCAGCTCTCACTGAGTGTCCCTTCTGCTGGGTGGAGGGGACAGGCTGGAATGATGCGGCTCCAGAAAGGATGTCCAAGGGTTTGCTGCTGCCTGCCTGGGAGAACCCCAATTTTCAGGGTTATCTCTGTGTTTCCTTGTTCTCTCCTGCTTTTCTCAACTGTTCAGGTTGGAAGGGACCTTAAAACTCATCTCATTCCATTCCCTGCTGTGGAATGGAACCTTCCACTATCCGGAGTCGCTGCAAGCCCATCCAACCTGGCCTTGGACACTTCTTTCTGAGGGTTGTTTCAATTTGTTTTCCAATGGCACCTTCACCCTCCTATGGATGGTGTTTAAGATGTACAAGAAGCAATACAGACCCCCCCAAAAATCCCTTATCCTGCAGTGATTCAGGGTTTCCTCTCACTTGGGTGTTCCCTTGGCCATCCTCCCACTCAGTGGAGGAGCTGCTGCCTGCAAGACTGGGGACAAGGGACATTTTATAATATCCAGGCCAAAATTCTGGAATACCGCAGTATTTACATTCCTGGCTGAGCAGGGAGGACATTGCCAGCCTCTGGCAGGACAAGCTACTAATAAATTTATGGGCTTTTTCCTATTCTGTGGAGTTGTTTTCATTTAATTCTTTCAGTGTTTTATCCTTCAGGGGAATTTGAGGGTGGCCAGCACATATCCAAGGGAACAAAACTTGTTTCATATTCCATGTTAAGGCTTTAATGGGAAGAAATGCAGCTAAAGACCTTATCAAAAACACATAAACCCAAACAAAACACAACAGATCCCTTCCAGAATCATCCACAATAAACAGTTTTATGGAAAATGTGTAAACTGCGATGTGGAGAAGACAAAACCGAAAGATTTTGGCAACAAACCCCTCATCCTTGTTTCATCAGCCTTGGAAAGCGCCTGAGCCTGGGGATCCACTGATTTTATGACAACTGGGAGACTGAAAACTTGGCAATTAAGGGGAGAGAGGGTTTAGCAAGACTGGCACAAAGTCCAGCTTTATGTTCCTTATGCAAGCAGCTCTTGCTGCTGCACACTCATGGATGGCTTCATTAGCAAGCTGTAAAATCCTCTGGCTCTCCTGAGGCAAAACCATTCAAAATAAACATCTCAAGCAACCAAAAGTCGAATCAAAGGGCAAGATATAATTTTTCATCTCCAGTGTGTGCTTGGAAATGGATGAGCAAGGGATGTTTTCAGGCCTTTTTCAGGATTTTTACCTGGGGCGTAGCCGGGGCTGCTGGTTGGATACATGTTGGGATTGTAGGCTGGGGCAGCAGTGGGATAGCCTGTTGGATAACCTGAAATGAGAGAAAAACAGGAATCAGGATTTTATCAATCAAGCAAGGATGGCAGCCCTGGAAAGAAAGAAACAACCTGTGTGAGCACAGAAGCCACGGGGGGAAAACACAGCTGGATTTTCTGGGAACAGGAAGGACCATGAATGTGCTCCACAGACTTACATGTGACATCACCAACATTTCATCTTTGTTCCTGTAGGAAACAGGGATCAGAATGCAGAATGCAGGAATGCTCCTGTGCTTTGGAGGAAACTGCTGGGAGAATCCATACTCTGAACGTGGAATTCAGGTACAAAACCCCAGTGGCACAGCGATATCGGAAAGGTTTTCCTGGGCTGCATGGCAGCACTTTGGAGAGCTCAGCACTTCCATTAAGCAGAGTTTCTTGCTGAAGGGAAGGCAGGGATCCTGCAGGAAAACATGCCAGCCCTGGATTCACCCATGGCTGCACAAGTGCCATTCCCAGGAGGGACCCTATTACCTGCCAGGCCACCTGGAAGGAACACGCCCAGACCCCTTTGGAGCCACGCAGGGTTTAATGGGCACTTTGGGGAAGGTTGCAGAGCATCTTCAGTTTGCATCAGCCTCACTTGGAGCAGTCAGAGGGAGTTCAGGGGAATTGTGTGATGGAATTGGGGGGCTGGAAATCGTGGCACAGCCCAGAGCCTGTGTGCAGCCACACAGTGCAGGTGTGCAGCATCCAACTCCTATTTCACTGGAAATTCCTGTCCTCTGTGGGGACCACAGACACAACCTCTGCACCTCAGTCTGCTCCTTTTCCACAGAATCCCACAATGTCCTGAGCTGGAAGGGCCCCACAAGGATCATCCAGTCCAACCCCTGCCTTGTACAGACACCCCAACAACCCCACCCTGCGCATCCCTGGCAGCGGTGTCCAAACCCTCCTGGAGCTCTGTGGGGCTGTGCCGATTCCCTGGGGAGCCTGGGCAGTGCCCAGCACCCTCTGAGGAAGAACCTTTCCCTGAGATCCAACCTAAACCTCCCCTGACACAGCTCCAGCCGCTCCCTCGGGTCCTATCACTGGTCACCATTTTGTTTTCTGCTTCCTTCAATTTCTTGGAAGTTTTCCCTGCTGAAAAGTGCAACACCCGAATAACTCCATCCTTCTTAGGTGCTGCTGAGTAAATCCCCCTGGCAGAGTGAACGGGACACGTTAATCCTGCTTTGCTGGTGGAGAATTTGGCTTTGCTGTGCGTCACCACCCGGGTTATCTGTGTGTCCCCTTGGCCACCATCCCAGAGCAGAGCCAGTGGAATGACCCTTGGAGAGTGTTTCCATGCCAAGACCCACTGATACTGGCTGCTGGCTGCCAGCAAAGGCTGGAAGGAGGTAATTAGCAGTGGATTTACACCCACCTTTTAAAATACTTGATTTCATTAAATAAAAGTGAGCGTGGGTCTGTACTCCCCCCACTGAGCACCAAAAGAGCCACAGCACAGTCCCTCCTCCCATGCCCCAAATCCCACTGCTCTCAAACCCTGGCACCACTGACTTGTGTGGCAAAATGTTGAGGTTCATTTGAATAAATCTAATTCAACAATCATGACCACTGTACTGGAATAAATGACTGGATGTTCTACCCTCTCATTTTCATCAGTGATATATTTGGCTTCTAAATCAGGTTAATTAAAAATTGCTGTAGTTAATGTTGGATAAGCAGCAGTTTAACAGATTTTTTTTTTTTTTAGGCTGCATGGAACTCTGTTGTCATCGTACCCAGGAACATCTAAAGCCTTTCAGCAATCAAGAAGCTCCTTAGGAAGTTATTTGCAGATCCAGTGATTGCAAGCAGAGCATTAATGATGAGGATCTTAAATCAGAAATATCCCTGATATTTCTCTCCACTCCATTCGAAGATAACCATGTCTTTTCCAGGACATCCACTGCTCCACACTCTTCCCATTTCCTCCTGACAATCTGGCCAGGGCTGCTAAACCAACCCCAGCTCACTTCCTGAAGTGTATTTTCCCTAAAATTCTCCCACCTCTGTTCCTCCATGGGGTTTTACATTCTTGGCACCTGGTTTGGTAGAATCCCAGCCTGGTCAGGGTTGGAAGGGACCTAAAAGCTCATCCTAATTCCATCCCCCTGCCATGGGCACAGATGATGATGGCTCTGTGTGTGCCCTGCTGTTGGGAAGCCCCTTGCTCATTCCCAAGGGATGGGATCTAGATGTTATTTTTTGGGGGTTCCAGGAGGTTCTTCTGATCTTTGCTGCTGGAAAATCCCCCCAGATAAGCCCTGAACCCCCTAAACTGCTGCAGTCTTTAGTAATAATCCTTAATTAGCAGTCCTTAGTCACCAGCCATGACAAACACAGTCCTGTGTGGTCACAAATGTTTCACCTGTGCCCTCTGAGGAGCCACCAGCACTCACCCACCATCAAATTCAGGAAAAAACCCTCCTTTACTCGGACCAAAATTTGCAACATTGGGGTTACACGTTAAAAAAAGAGCCTGAAATAAATCAAACCACAGGAAAAGTGTGGCTTTGGGTAAGATTTTCCATCCAGCCGAATACTGAAGGGTTTATTTCAGGCAGATGGAGGCAACTGTGTATTTATAGAACTACAGAGTTGTTTCCCTTGGAAAAGACCTTTAGGACCATCAGGTACAACCACTCCCCAGCACTGCCAAGGCCACCACTGACCCATGTCCCCAAGTGCCACATCCACACCTATTTTAAAACCCTCCAGGGTTGGGGACTCAATCGGTCTTCCTCCTTTTTTTTGGGTTTACTTTCTGCTTGGCAGGACTCTTCCTTACTGTGGTATCTTTTGTTGTTCTGAAGGTAAGTTAGGGCTGGTTTTGGAATCATCTCAGCTCAGATAAATAAGATTTCTATCAAGGAAGCTTTAATAGCTTTGGATGCAAAAAGAAGCCCTGCTCTGCACTATCTTCCACTCTGATCTCATAAACTTTGATAAGTGCTGACCTCCAGCAAGAAAACTTGTCCTTTCTATTTTAAGGGGAAGCAGAGATGGGAAAGGTACAGGAAAATTAATGTGGTTTGCTCCTTTTTTTGGACATAGTGAAAAATAAGAAAGCAGCAGAATCTGGGGCAATTTGTGCCAGGAGAAACATGCCTGGAAATTCCCAGCACTCTAAAATCCAGCAGGTTTAAAATTACATGAGACATTTTTCATTTAGCAGGGCCTGCTGTGATTGGACAAAGGGAAAGGTTTCAGACTGAAGGAAGGTTGATTTAGATTAGATATGGGGAAGACATTTTTTACAATGAGTGTGATAAAACATTGGCACAGAGAAGCTGTGGCTGCCCCTGGATCCCTGGAAGTGTCCAAAGCCAGGTTGGATGGGGCTTGGAGCAGCCTGGGATAGTGGAAGGTGTCCCTGCCCATGGCAGGGGATGGCACTGGATGGTCTTTAAAAGGTCTCTTCTGACACAAACTACTCCAAAATCCTATGATTTTTATATCTTATTGGTTTTGAGCCTCTAGGATTTGTTTGTTGGCTCTTCTTCATCCCCCAAATAATCCCAAATCAGCTCCCACACGGAAGGAAAAGCTGTGGACCCCCATGAAGGTCTCCATGTCTTACATTCCCCTTGGGTACAAGACAAAGTCTGGATCCAACAACCAGGAATGAGCTCAGGAGAAGTGGCAACACCAAAGCATCTGGCATCCTGCTCTGATTTTCCCCCTGGAAAACCTAAGAGACCTCCTGTAAATTCCTGATCCTCCTGCTGACACTGCTCCCCTCCTGCCACATCTGTCCTGCTTCATCACCTTGAATGGAAAACAACAGCAAGAGGCTCAAACCCACTTGACATGAAAATGTCAGGAACAGAAAGAAAATATCATTTACTTTCTATGGATCTGCACATGACAGGACTCTGTCTCTGCTGAGGCTTGAGCCTTTGCAGTGGTGCAGAAGGAAAGAAAATGAGATGAAAAATATTGAACAAAATTTATTAGATTCCTCGTAGAAGATATCCAAAGTTGTTTTGTGGCTTATTTTAATTTAATATCATCTCCACAATCAATAGGAGTAAGAAAGGCAGTGTTCATTTAATCTCCTCCCCAAGGAAAACACACAGCACTCCAGCTCTGGGAAGCACTAACTGAGCTGCTTTAAAAATCACCACACAATAACTGCGCAGAGCAAAAAGCACATGGGGCTGCATAAGTAGGTATTTTAAAGACACCTTTAATTTTGCATGTACTTTAAATGTTTCTGTATCAAAATCATCTAATAACAGCCAGCCAATGACAATCCACAAGTGCTCAGGCTCTGAAGGACTTGGTTCTCTTGAAATCCTTGAAAGAGAATTCACTTCTCCTTGGATACAGGGCCCATGCTCTGGTCCATGTCTCAGCCTCCCACCCACTGGAATTGTCACTTACAACACTGAATTCCAGAATGTGCCATTTCACTTCTTCAAGAGTAGTTTCACTGACCATTATCTGATCAAGGCCTTAATTGCTACAAGCAGCCGTCATTAATTTACAAGACAAAATATTCTCCTTCATTCTTTTTCTTAACGAGTCTCGAGCAGTGCAGACTCCTGAAAGTGGCCGTGTCACAAGGATTTTTACAGGGACAGATGATAAAGTCCCTTATCTAAGGGCAGGACAAAGCACTATAAAACCACACTTCAACTCCTTGAACTGCCAAGGACTCCAGCTCAACGCTTGCTGCAATGGAGAGCTCATTAACCACCAACATTCCCTGGAAGGAAAAGCCAGGCAGCCACACAAAACTGTCCCTCTTGTGGCATTCATTGCTCCAAGGTGGATAAATATGAGAGATTATTTGGGCCCCTCCCAAAAAGAAGGACATGGAGGGACTGGAGCATGTCCAGGGAAGGGAACGGAGCTGGGAAGGGGCTGGAGCCCCAGGAGAGGCTGAGGGAGCTGGGAAAGGGGCTCAGCCTGGAGAAAAGGAGGCTCAGGGGGGACCTTGTGGCTCTGCACAACTCCCTGACAGGAGGGGGCAGCCAGGGGGGGTCGGGCTCTGCTCGCAGGGAACAGGGACAGGAGGAGAGGGAATGGCCTTAATCTGTGCCAGAGGAGGTTTAGATTGGAGATTGTGAAAATTCCTTCACTGAAAGGGCTGTCCAGCCCTGGCACAGCTGCCCAGGGCAGAGGTGAGTGCCCATGGATGAAGCCATGTGGATGTGGTGCTCAGGGACATGTGTCAGTGGTGGCTTTGGCAGTTCTGGGAGAATGGTTGGACTCAGTAGTCTTGGAGGGCTTTTCCAACCTGATTCTGTGATTCTGTTTTACCAATTCTCCCTCTAAACCCCGTTAACCACTGTCCAGCCCTCTGCTTTTGCTGAGTGACAGCTTTGGAGCTGCAGCAGCCCCAGGAACATTTCTGCTTTATGATCACCTCCTCGGGTCAGCCAGATGGAGCCAAAGCATTTTCCCCTGCAGAACACTTTCATGTTCTATTTTAAGCCCATCCAGCATTTCTCATTCTTTATTGCCCAGCCCTCAGAAACTCTTCAAAAATAGGATTTATAAGCACCTTCTCAGGACAAAAACGTGAGAAACTTCATGCCTTCAGACTACACGCTGCTGTAAATCCATTCCCTTTAGACCGACTGGGAATTTATTCCTGCAGAAAATCACATGTCGGGAAATGAATGTGCAGATTTGGTACTTGAGGAATTACCCCAGAAGTGAGAAATGAGAGAGCAGACACCACGTAGGCTCCCTGGCACAGCTCCACCAAAGCCTCCACCAGCCAGACTTGCAGCAAAGGCTCTTGAACGTTGATTGCTGGGAGCAGTGGCACCGGAAAGAATGTGCCTTGCTATGTGATGGAGAGGGGACGCAGGGAAAAGAGCTGAGAAGGACATCTGGGAACTAATTCTGCATCGGAAACCAGCCTCCAGAGATGAAGAGCTCCAGCATTTCCGAAAGGACTCGCAGCAGGGGTGTCATCAAAGCTTGCTTTCTCATGGCATGAGCCACTCTCATTCCAGAAGGATCTTCCCAGCCTGCCTGCCTCCTCACACAGCTGCAGAACTCCGGGCTTAGGCCATGCATCTCCTTCTGCCTTTTGGGGAGCTGTCCCCAGGGAATATCCCTTGGCCCACGGGATTTAGAGAGGTGACCTCTGAGCAGCTTCTTACACAGGGCATTGCCACACCTTCCCTGCTCACTGAACATCTCTGAGAGAATCCTGCTCTGCCAGCTCAGGGCAGGAAGGATGGGATAATCTTTCCTTTCTTCCCCCATCACACAGATCCATTTGTGTGATGGACACGTTTCTGTGGCAAGTTCTACCCAAACCTCTCCTGATGCCTGTGCCTGGACAAGCAGCCAGGTGAATGCACCTGGGTGCTGCAGGAACCCAGGGGCTGGAGCAGGTTTCATTTCCCACTGATCATCCCACGTAACCACAGCTACCCCATCACTCACTCGCCACCTTGCCATGAAACTATTCCAGCCCACTCATGCTAAATGGATGTAAAAATAGAGGAAAAGCTGAAAGCAAGGGTGGGACTGTTCTGAAGAGCAAGTTAATGGATGGTTGAGAATCCAGCATTTCTGAAGGCTCTGAGGGTAATAAATACATTCATTCCCACGAAAAAATGCCACCCCCTTATTACTGCTGCAAGCCTCATCAGCCTGAGAGTGGAGCAGTCAGATGAATGTGGATTCACCAGACACAGCAATGGCTTTAAAAAAAGATTTGCTCTCACATTTGACAACCTCGCTCCCAGAGACCTTTTACAGTTGATTCTTTTTTCACCTGAAGGGTCCTTCCCTTAATATAAACAGCAGCTACTTCCTGCTCATTACCCTGGGCCATACAAAACCAACCTTCCCATGCTGCTCCAAGCCCCATCCAACCTGGCCTTGGACACTTCCAGGGATCCAGGGGCAGCCACAGCTTCTCTGGGCACCCTGTGCCAGGGCCTCCCCACCCTCCCAGGGAACAATTCCATCCCAATATCCCATCACTCCAGCTCCACATTGCCAGGATTGTGAAGACTTTACCCAGGGGGAGGCAGGCTCCCCAGGAGGGGAGGCAGCTCTGGACTCACAGAGCAGAGGATGAGGAGGGAACAGAGCAGGTCCCCTCTGGTGAGAGGACATCTGTACTTCCTTCTGCCTCCTTCCTCTCCTTCCCCAGGATCACAGCTTGATCCAGAGGGTGGTGAATTCCATTTGTGTGAAAGCACACACTCCTTAAGGAATTTTCCTTATGGGTTATCCACATTTTACATGGTGAGCACAACGCTTGGAGCCCAAGGACAGGAGCTCCACGGGCATCACAGATAACACAACCGTGCTGCTGCAACCTCATGGACAAACCAACAGCCCCAAAATCCCGACAAAACCCACAGGAATCTGGAGGGAAATATTTCCTTTTGATGACCACTCCCTTTGTATTGTACAGACTCCTAAAGAAGCATGGCTGAGAGTGCTGGGAGTGGCAGAGGTGCCTCTGGTGTGGGGTGATGGAGGGAAAACCTCCAGTGCCTGGCAGAATGGCTTGGACACGTGGCACTGCCTGTTTGTCCCCATTCCACAGGGTCACAGCGTTGACACAATGGGGTCCTGCCTGCCTGGAGGAGCTTTTCCCAGCTGGAGCTCAAAGACAGGGGGATGGATGGTGGGGTCTCCCTGCCCTGAGGGGCTGCAGAACCCTGGCTGCTTGGGAATTCGGCTGCAAAAGCAATGGTTTTGCACAGAACTCTGAGCTCTTCCACGGGACTTTGTGGTTGCAAGATGCTGTACATCAGCTGGAAGCTCCTTCCTTCACCATGCCAGGAATTAGGAGAATTTACAAGCCCAAAAAGATATTAAGAAAATGACAGAAACACCGTTTTGGACACACGTTGCCCTGATTTTCTCTTGCTCAGACAAAATTTGCTTTCAGACCAGTTTTTAAGGTTCAATACAGTTGCAAGCTGTTGGACAAAAGAGATCATCCCCATTTCCATTCTTATTTCAATTCCACCTTAGTTTTGCTTCCCACCTACGTCCAAAACAAACCTCCCAGGCCTTAGTGCAGCTGTCTGGGTACGGGATGTGTTTGGATGAGCAAAACTCATCCTGAAAACTAGGAGCAACTGTCCAAAAATATTAGAGAGATTGTTGATTGCTTAGTGCACACACTATAAATAAAGCAGAGTGACAGAACTTGTCAGACTGTCAATCAATATCACTTCTGGGCCAGAGACATGTGTCATATCCTCTCCTGTGTTCAGACAAGGCTCTGTGGGAAAGAAGTTCTGGAAAAGGGTTTAACTTGTGCAATATTGATTCTCTTTGCAATGATTTACCTCGTTCTGTATTTGAAGAATCCAAAGTAGGATATGAACAGCCCCTACTGATAAAATAAAAGGGTTTGTTGCTCCACAGAAAGTGGAAGCCTGAGATAAAGAAGCTCCTTTGCAGTTTTTCTTAAATGATCGATTGTGGCTCAGCCTTATCCAATAACATTCCCCAGGGAAATATTTAGCTGGAAAGATTTAAAATAAATTAAGATGGCAGAAGAGTGCTCAGCTTCCAACAGACCATGTAGTATTAGAATCCCAGGATGGTTTGGGTTGGGAGGGCCCTTAAAGCTCATCCAGTGCCACCCCTGCCATGGGCAGGGACACATTCCACTATCCCAGGCTGCTCCAAGCCCTGTCCAGCCTGGCCTGGGACACTCCCAGGAATGCATTCTTTCACTTTTCAACCATGAATTTCCCGTTTCCCTGAATTTGTGGAAGGAGAGGAGAGCCTCACCTGGATGTTCCTGGTCTGCTCTGGCAGAGTTTTTCTGGCAGCTCTAGAGGGCTGTGAAGGCCCTTTCTGCAGGAATTGGGAATGTAAATGCAGGCAGGACTCCACACTCTCCGTGCCCCCAGGTTATAGGTTACAGCAGGATATTTACAATAACTGCTCAGAAAACAGCCCTTTGTGATGTCCAAAATGCACTTGTTCATCTGGCTAATTTTCAATCCATCCTTTTCAGCTCTGCTCCCAAGCCAGGAGCTAAAAAAGAGAATCAGCTCAAGCCCCGTTGTTTTGCTCCAGCTGTAATTCATGCTCTGTCACAGACAGAGTGATCCACACAAAACCTCTGTGCTTCCAGCTAAGGAAAGGCAACTGCTCCAGTCTGCATTCCTGATGCCTTCCTAGATCCTGGAACTGGGAATTAGTCCCTGTTTTCTATCTATTGTGATTTCTTTATTCTGCCAAGTTGGTGTTTGCCAACAACTGGGTACAAAACAGAATCCTGGAGTGGCTTGGGTTGGAAGAAATGATGGCAAAAAAGCTCTTTGCTTTCAGTTTTTCTTATTGAAAATGCTTGAATTGAATCTGTCAGTGCTGGAACTGCCTTAAAAATGGTATTCCAGGTGTGCTGCCAAAGCCAAGGTGCCCAGCACTGCCCTGAGCATGATCGATGATTTAACACAACAGAAACTGCCTGGTAATTAATCAATTAATCAGTAACCAATCAATTAATTGACTAATTAAGTCTCTCTACAGCACAAGCATTGTCCTGGCTCTCATCTCTGCTTTTTACACTCCACATTGCCCTCTGGCACTGGCAGCATCCTCCTGATTTCATCCTTGATTCACACCCTAAACAACATCTCTGGGGACACCAAATTTCCTGTTTCAGCTCATTTTAGTAATAGGCAACTCTAGAACAGTCAAAACAATGTTACAAATCAAATTACTGCCCCAAAGGGCCTGTTTGAAAGTATGAGTGTAGTGATTTTCATTTGCAAAGACACAAATTCAAAATGATAAAATATTTAGGGTTACAAGAAGCAGCCAAACTCAGGAAGACACAGGTTCAGGGATCACAGCAGCCTCAGATATTGAAATTTTAAAATGCTCATTAACTTTCAAATGTCCATACGGTATTTTGGACATTTTGGCCTCAGACCAGAGAAGTGAATTGCTCTCAAATCCATTGGCTATGGACAAACACAGCAGCAGATGGAGCACACGGAGAATATTAACAAAAGCAGGTTTGGGGTGTTAAAAGGCTTAATGGGTCTCTCACACGTATTTGGGCCAGGAGATCAGATTCAAATTGTGCTTGGGGGAAGCTGAGAATCCCTAATATTTAAACTGGCAAAACTCCACAGTGCTGTTTAAAAAACGGCTCTGGTGGAAATAAAATCTGATTTCACCAGCTTGGAAGTGCAAAGGTTCTGTCAGAAAGGCAGCAGGGATACGGTGATCCCACAAAGATCCCTCATCCCAAGGTTTTTGTTATTCATTTTCCAGCCAAGAGCTGGGATGAGATTCCCTGACTGTTAAACCTGACCCTTGAGAATCTTGCCAGCTCCTGCCCAACTCACCGAAATCCAGGGAGGAAGAACAGCACTGGAATCATGGGGCTGTGCAGAATTTACTACTTCTGGTTCAGAAACTGAGTTTTTCAACCCCTAAAGAAGTGTTATAAACCATGTTCATGCCCTATAATCTCTCTCCTAAAAAAAACCCCAAACCCAACTAATTTCTGGGAATACTTGAATTGGAGTTATGTTTTTACAGCAGCTGTTCTGGTAGAGGATCTCTTCAGAAAGCTGGGGAAGAAAACAATAAATACAAAAAAGCAAATAGAAATCCCTTCCCTCCATCTTGTAGATATTTTATTCCTTACAAAAAGCCTGGAAGAAACTCCAAATGTAATAAACTCCAGAGCTGGGGGGTGACAGCCTGGGATGTTTTTAGCACAGTTTTCAATTGCTCGCTATAAAACAAGGATTCCTACACTGATCCAACTCAGCAAAGCAATTGCTTAATTAAATAAATTACATTTTATGGTTGAGGTGCATCTCCCTGGTTGCTCATGCAACTAAAAAGGTGATAAATTTGTGGCAGCTCCTCTTTTGCTTGTTTTTGACACAGGGAAGCAGCCAGGCTTGCTTAAAAAAAATCCCAAGGTTTGTGTGGGGCAACTATTTCACACGGATAAGTGGGAGACCCCTGTGACTCTCGGGGTGGGTGGCAGATGGAGAGTGAGGGAGAAGGATGGAAATTTTCTTAATGGAAAGGATTGTCTGGGCTGCCCAAGGAAGTTGTGGAGCCCCCATCTCTGGAGGGATTTAAAAAACCAGGTTACTCAAAGCCCCATCCAACCTGGCCTTGGAGATTTCCAGGGATGGGGTGAATTAAAGGTCCTTGGGGCACTCTCTGCCCCCTCATTTTAGAAGGGCAGTGTTGGGTTTTGCTCAGGGAATAGTTGTGACTTTAACATCCTGCAAGGATTTGGGGTTTCTATGCTGTGCTCCTAACAATCCTCTCAGGAATTCAATCCAGGAGCCGAGTTCTCGGCAGAAGCGCGGGGACTCGGCAAATCCAAAATGAGTCATCGTGCTGCAGGTAGTGAGGCTGCCTTAAAAATAACACATCCAGCGTGGCTGGGAAACTGCAAAAAGGATCAGCAGTTCCCTCCAGGAATAGCAAATTAGAGTAATGGACTGGGATGGAAAAGGGAGAGGAAAAAAGAGAAAAGCTCAGAAGTTAAAGGAGCGAAAGGCACGACGTCGGGCAAAATAAAATCAGAGGGTTCACATCAGCCCCCTCCTGTGCTGGGGGCTGCTCGGTTGAAAAATTAGCTTCAAAAAGGGAAAATGACTAATTATGGTTTGGGACTCAGAATACCAGCAGGCTTTGGTTTGACCAGAAGAACCTGAGGGATGATTTAAACGAGGAGTGTAGAGAAGGAGAGGGAAGAGGCATCCAGGGGAATCTCTCAGATGGACTTAAAAATTGTTACCAAAAAGCCAACAGTATAAAGCTGCCATTAACTCATGGCATCAAATATACTTCATAAAATATGATTTGAGGTGCTTGACACTGAAAATAGCAATATATCCACGTAATTATGGATTATGGAATGGTTGGTGGAAGGGGACTTCAAAGCCCACTCAGTGACACTCCTGCCATGGGCAGGGACACCTTCCACTATTCCAGGGTGCTCCAAGCCCTGTCCAACCTGGCCTTGGGCACTTCCAGGGATCCAGGAGCAGCCACAGCTTCTCTGGGCAACCTCTTTTCCCTACAGAGACCAAACTCCTGGCAGGTTTTGTCTTCTGCCTAAAAATGTTAACGGGAACAGTTGAGAAATAAAGGATTGGCCGAGGTTGTGTCTATATTTAAAAATAACCAAAATAGCTAAAATAAACCAAGTTTGTATTTATCCTGACACAACATGACTGGCAGCACACGGTCCCTCACCAGTGCTTCTGTAGGCAGTTGTGCTGCTTTCCCCTTAGATCCCCTGAAATCCTCCTCTGCCTGGATTTGTGCCTCCCACTCCATCTCAGCACGTCGGAGACCTCCTGTCATCCACAAAGTCCTGGTCTACTTCCAAGCAGGGCAAGCAGAAACTGCATCTCTTTTATTGGATAGGGTTATTTTAAAAGCTCTACGCAAAGACTGCATTTAAATTATTCTAAAGCCTCAGCACTATAAAACACTGAGACAATTCCTCATCTCTCTAAGCTCTTTATGGATTCACACATTACACAAATTGCCTGGAGAAGCTGTGGCTGCCCCATCCCTGGAAGTGCCCAAGGCCATGCTGGATGGGGCTTGGAGCAACCTGGGATAGTGGAAGGTGTCCCTGTGATGTGATGGCAAAGGAGGCTCTGAGAAAGCTTTTCCATGGCCTAAAGAAATCAGCAATTTCCTACAGGAATCTGGTTTTAACAGTCTGATTGGAAATGGAGCAGCCTTAGGAAACACTCCTAAAGATTTTGCTCCTTCTTTTAAACACAAGCAAGTGCCAGGTGCAGGTCACCTGGCAAACATCAAGTGGGTCAAATGCAGTCCTTGGTATCCAGTGACACCTTGGGTGTCCTTGCTGGCACAAAGGGGCTCATTTTGGTCAAATACCCACCAGGCAGCTGCTCAGGCAGTGCTCCTGTTCAATGCTAATGAATTTCTGCAGAATTCCAGGACAAAATCAATGCATGGCAATTAATTTATCCCAGTGACTGGCCTGCAGGATCTCCTCACTGCAATAAATTGAGGGTAACCATGACTGAACATCAGCTTCATTTCCTAGGTGGAATTCTAAGGTGTAGCACTCATCCCCTGCTTCCCCAGGTCACCCACGGCTCAAATCCAAGCTGTTGTCCTTGAAAAAACTAAAATGAGATCTGAGATCCAAAATCCAGCTGAAGTTAAGAGGTGCCCCAGCACTGCCATCAAGAACTGGGCTTTCTGCCCTGATCCTTTTCAAAAATGACAGGACCAACAGCAAAGAAACTGAGAAATATAACAAGCATTCAAAGACTCACTTCTAGCATTTAACTTCCAGTAAAATAAATTAATGGAACTCTATTAGAAGTCTGGAATTTTCTAAATTTATGTTGGAAGCATTTCAGGAAATGTATTTTAGTTCAAAGTATCACAGAATCACAGATGGTTTGGGTTGGAAGGGACCTTAAAGCTCATCCAATTCCACCTCTCTGGAGTGGGCAGGGACACCTTCCACTATCCCAGGCTGCTCCAAGCCCCATCCAACCTGGCCTTGGACACTTCCAGGGATCCAGGGGCAGCCACAGCTTGGAAAATGTATCTGACTTGCAAATGTCAAGGAGAAGAAATGACCTGAGGCCAGTTTGTCACTGTCACAGCTCTGGTTGAATAAGTTTTGAAAACGCATGAAGAAAATAATCTCTTTTTGCAGCAAGTTTTTCTCCCTATCAAAAATAAACTAACACACAAACACCTCAAGAGTTTTAATCTAAAACAGCTTTATAAAGGGCTCTCACAGGCTGTAAGTCACAACTAAAAATGCTTTTAATGCCACAAAATAGGAAGCAAAGTTTTATAGCAGAATATTTTGTATAAAATTCCAGACTGGTTTGGGCTGGAAGGGCCCTTAAAAAATATCTCATTCCAACCCCCTGCCATGGCAGGGACACCTTCCACTATTCCAGGTTGCTCCAAGCCCCGTCCAACCTGGCCTTGGACACTTCCAGGGATCCAGGGGCAGCCACAGCTTCTCTGGGCACCCTGTGCCAGGGCCTCAGCACTCTCCCAGGGAAGAATTTTTTCCCAATATCCCATCTAATTAAAGTCATTTCATGATCATATTCCTGTGAGTTGTAGTGCTTGGGGAAAGCAGGAGAAAAAGTTCAGTGCTGAGAACTGTCATCAGTCACATGGCAAGTTGCTGGAGAAATTTATTGCAATAAACATAGGCCTTTGGGATCCAAAACCAGGGTTTGATCACAGTGCCTTGGACTGGTCCAGGGTTACCAGCCAAGTGGAGGAAAAGAATTTCCAGAATGGGTCTGTTCAACAACAGAAGCATTTCAGGAAGAGAATTATTTTGGGTATGATGTCACACATTCCAGAGAACACTCAGATGTGCTCACTAAAAGGAAAGAATGGAATGGAAGGAATAGAAGAGATTAAAGTGGAATTGTTCAGCTGGAAGGGATCTACAACAATCCCTTCAGTCCAGCTGCAAACTGGCTTCAATTCAAAGGTTCAGTCAGTATAAACTGATATCTGCAGCTTCAGTGTTCGCCCTGCAAGAGCCTGAAAAACTGGAGAATAAAAGATGTTTAGGAGAACAGCCCTGGGAAACTCCCCTCTCCTCAGAGGTAAGAGCCACAGCAGGATCCCGGGAAATCCATCCCCCACACACAGAGTCCATACCCCAGCAGCATCTCCTTATGTGCTCCTTTGCCCTTTCCACATGGACAGCTTCCACAGGGCTTCCACAGACTTTTCCATTCCATTCCATTCCATTCCATTCCATTCCATTCCATTCCATTCCATTCCATTCCATTCCATTCCATTCCATTCCATTCCATCCCATCCCATCCCATCCCACTCTATTGTGTCTTTCTCTTCTATCCAACACCTAAACCTTCTTCTGGTACGATCCCATCCCAAAGAGCCAAGGTGAACACCCCTCTGTGCACATCCCACCTCCCTTCCCACCCCTGATTCACCCCCAGGACACCCTGGCTACACCCAAACAGGTGACACGTGACAGGTGACCAAGTCAAACCCCAAAATCCATCCCCAGAACTCGTCTCACCGCTCCTCCCTATGATCCTCCTGTCAGCTATGACAGATTTCACTCCTCAGACCGCTCCAAACCTCCCAAATTCCTGCAGTTCCACACCTCTACAGCAGAACCTGTGCCACTCAGCATGGCAGGTGCTGCCTCACCTGCCTCCTCTGTCCTGTTCTCCCTTTATTCCAGGCTGGGAGCTGCAGGCTCTCCCCAGGGACACGCACTCGAGTCCCTGAGGATCAAGGAATATCCATCTCCACAGCCAGAGCTATTAATAGTCACTCACCTCTCTAACTGCAAATTCCAGCCTCTTCACAGCCAATCCTCACCCTCCTTAAATGTCTCTTCTCATCACCATAACCCTCTCAGTCTACTGAAACCCCAGTATTTTAATCTTGCAATATTAAAGACGATTCCAGCAGGCACTTCAAAAGAAAAGGAGCCAATAAGAAACAAACAGTTTGAGGTCAGGGTCTTTCCCTGCTCAGCTCACAAAATAAAGAGGTGAGATTCCTTCCCCCTTCGATTCCTCTGTGCAAATTTTAATTGCTTTTCTGACATCTACAGAATGTAATCTTCTTCCTGTGTTGTTCCTAGGATTAGGGCAGGACGAAGGTAAAGCTATTTTTGATTAATATGGAAATCAGAAATTACTTTCCAGAGAAAACTGGGGACTGCTCCTAATGCTGCTTTATCTTTGGGGAATTACAAATCTGAAGAGTAACAAGAGGGAGCTGGCAGCTCACTGAGTCTTCCAACCTGTGCAAAATATGCTTAAAGACTTTCAAAAATCTCTTCTGATGGAAATATGTGATTGATACAGTTAAGGGAGTGTTCAAGCTGAAGACAAAGAGAGTTAAATCCCCACAGAGTGGGGAACATCAGTTTATCTGGGGGGAAAAGAAAGGTGGGGAGGGCCACATGGTACAAAGAAACCTTCCTATGCTTTAAGAGAGATTTAGTAGTTAATTTAATGGTTAAATTTGTTCCAAATTCAAAGCTGTTCTTGCTGAAGCACAAATATTCCTCATGACCATTCAGCTGAATTTCTAATGGGTGAAAATGTGAAGAACCCAGTGGCATCCAGCTCCTCCCATTTGTGTGAAGGGAAGAACTTGGAGATAAATACAAGGGGATAGAATGAAAGGACAAAAGAGAATGACTTTAAACTGAATGAGGGTAGGTTTAGATGGGATATTGAGAAGGAATTGTTCCCTGTGAGGGTGGGGAGGCCCTGGCACAGGGTGCCCAGAGAAGCTGTGGCTGCTCCTGGATCCCTGGAAGTGTCCAAGGCCAGGTTGGATGGGGCTTGGAGCAGCCTGGGACAGTGGAAGGTGTCACTGCCATGGCAGGGGTGGCACTGGATGGGCTTTAAAGTCCCTCCCAACCCAAACCAGTCTGGGATTCTGGGATTTTATGGAGATAAAGACTCAAAGCCATGGCAGCAGTCCCATCTTCCTGCCAGGAGTTCCTGCAGCAGCAGGAAACTGGAGATGATTTAGGAGTAAAAAAGGGACATCCTGGCAGGCCTAAGCCTGGGAAATTTCCCTCGAGTTCCCTGTGAAGTCTCCCAAAAGCCCTGCTCCCACAGAGCCATGCGTGTTCACTGAATAATAGAAAGCCTGTGGAAGACCAACCATTTATTGTACTACTTTTTTATGTTATCATTGGATGCATGAGATTAATGGGATTTTCAAATGGAATGGCAGCACTTCAGCTATGCCTGGAAACAAAGGCATTTACTCTGCCTACCAGAGAGGAGTGAAAAGGAGACAACTGCATTTTATCTTGAAAGCCCTCAGACACTTTCAAACAGATCCAGCAATCAAAAGCTCTGTGTAAAGAGAGGGAAAGCCCTCCAGGACCTGTTGGGCCACGCTCCCGTTTTTAAAAATGACAAGATGTGGGAGTAGGATATTTAGTGTAAAGATACAACGTGGGAGCACGAGGCTTGGCATGTCCAAAATTGATTTAGATGTGGGAAAATACTGAAGCCTGCAAACTCAGAGGTTCAGCTTTGTGTGCTGCAGAGAAAAAATACACAGTGACTTTGTCATGTTCAGTGGGGATCCAGTAGTACAATGTGTTTATATATATATATATATATCTATATAAAGCCATTCCCCACTGTCCTGTCCCTCCATCCCTTGTCCCCAGTCCCTCTCCAGCTCTCCTGGAGCCCCTTTAGGCCCTGGAAGAGGCTCTGAGATGTCCCTGGAGTCTTCTCTTCTCCAGGTGAACACCCCCAGCTCTCTCAGAGGGGCTCCAGCCCTGGAGCAGCTCCGGGGCCTCCTCTGGACTCTCTCCAGCAGCTCCAGGTCCTTGTGCTGTTGTTCCCCAGGGCTGGGGCAGCTCTGCAGGTGGGGTCTCACCTGAGCACAGGGGCAGAGGGGCAGAATTCCCCTGTCCTGCTGCCCAGGCTGGGGGATCAGCCCGGCACACGGGGGGATTCTGGGCTGCTGGAGCACGTGGCCGGATTCTCCCGCAGGAATACAAATTACACAATTATAATATTATTTTAGCAGTTGGCCATGGTGACATTTCCTGCTGTTAGGTGGCTCTGGTCCTGCCAGGATAGATTAGCAAGGCTCACCAAACATTTTGTTTGGCTAAGGAACAGCTGAAGGGCACTGCCTCCTTATTCTATTAAAAGCGCCGCAGGAACTCGGTAACATTTTCCTGTTGATCTCCACTGCTCTGATAAATGGAAACCTCATCCCTTCCTCCAGGAGGAGAGGAGACATTTTTAGGAAGGGAAACCAATTTCCTCTCAGTGTTATTGAGTTAAACAAGGTAGTTCAGTTTTCAAAGGTATGAAGGTCGTTTTGTTATTCTCCCACCGAGCAGTCGCGGAGCTGTCGGAACAGCCTTCAGGGATGGAGACGGAGGAACTTCAGCTCTGCAGGCAAATTCCTACAGCTCGTGTGCTCCAGCAGGGAGGGTAGGGTCAGCACATACATCCTGACAGTGATGGAACACATCTGAATGCATAGAGCTTAGAACAATTACTGCTGAGCAGCCCTCAGCACGCCAGGAGCGAGAGAAAGGAAAAAAACCCGACCATCTTCGGAGAGATGAACAATCCTTCTCGTTATCAACACTTCATTTAGTATCTTAGTTGCTTAAACCCAATTATATCCAGAAAAGACAACTATGAATGAAGAGGATCTGAGCAACCCCAGATAATGGGAGAAGATAAAAACCCACTCCAAGAGTAATGACCTGATTTGGCATTCATCAGTCGCTCGGTAATGAGCAAACACTGATTTCAAATCTAAATTCATGTCAAATGCTTCTGGATAAAATTAACTCCGAGCATATTTCAAAACACCCATTCAAAGTGTCGCTGCTGCTTCCTCCTTTCCCCTCCAGCAGACCAGACTCTCTCCTCTTCCACAGCTCCTGCTGCTCCTCCTTCCACCACTTGCCACATTTATTCAAGCTCTGGACACAGAAGTGTCCAAGGCCAGGTTGGATGGGGTTTGGAGCAACCTGGGATAGTGGAAAGTGTCCCTGCCCACGGTGGGATGCTTGGATGAGATGACCTTTAAAGATCCCTTCCAGCCCAATCTGTCCTGTGATTTTATGACTCTGAAATGTCCCTAATGAGCATGGACACCCCACCCTCTGCCACTTCCCAGTGTCCTGACCCTCTGATCAGCAGCTCCGAGGGTGCCTCAGCAGAGGAACACCCTGGGCACATCACACATACAAAGAATTTGCATTCCATGCAGGCAGAGACAGCCTTGTATTTTGTTTTTCTATTAAACAATAAATTCAGGACTTTAAAAGTGCAGCACAAGTGAAGACAGGCAGGGGTGTCTCCCAAGCAGAGGGATGAACTCCTCTGCAGGTAAAGCAGATGTGTGTCAGCAGGAGACTGAAAAAGGAGGGAAAATCTCCCCTGTATCCTGCATCAACAACTCCTCGTGTGAGCCTCAGCTCGCTCTGATCCATCACTGCCTTTACTCTTTGGCCTTACACGTGTTTTTCACACAGGTTGTACAATCTGTGACTGGCACCGATCTGATTTAAACCACTGATTATTTCTTTCCTGAGAAGCTGGCAGTGGAGGAGGTTTGTTGTCACTGGTAGCAGTGAACAGATCCAAACAGACAGCTTTTGGTTCATAAAAGCATGGAATTGTTTAGGTTGGAAAAGACCTCAAAGATCATCAAGTCCAACTGCTCCCCCAGCACTGCCAAGGCCACCACTGACCCATGTCCCTAAGCACCACATCCACATGGCTTTAAGTCCCTTCAGGGGTGGGGACTCCAGCACTGCCCTGGGCAGTGACTGCTAGGGCTGGATAACACCTTTCATGCAGAAATTTTCCCAAAATCCAACCTGAGCCTCCCCTGGCACAGCTTGAGGCCGTTCCCTCTCCTCCTGTCCCTGTTCCCTGGGAGCAGAGCCCAAAATCCCCCCGGCTGCCCCCTCCTGTCAGGGAGTTGTGCAGAGCCACAAGGTCCCTCCTGAGCCTCCTTTTCTCCAGCCTGAGCCCCTTTCCCAGCTCCCTCAGCCTCTCCTGGGGCTCCAGCCCCTTCCCAGCTCCGTTCCCTTCCCTGGACATGCTCCATCTGATCACTCCAGATCCCTGACAGCGTGGTGGAAGTCACCTAATCACAGCTTCTGCAGCAGGAGATGCACATTCCTGGGTAAATACAGCCAGAAACACTTCCTGCCCACCACGGCCACCATTCCCAGATGTGCACATACAGATGCCAACAAAAATGACAGATTTCCATGAGAAAAAGCCCCAGCATCATCCTGCAGGGTGATGGAGAACTGTGGTAAAAGCTCTCACCACCATCCAGGAACATCAAAGTGTTTACAAAGACCACAGAACACTTTTTAGACAGAAAATTCCCTTAATTCTGGGAGTGTGAAAAGACTGGCACAAAAAAACCCCCTCCAAGCCTGGAAAGTGCTCGTGGGAAGGGATTAGAAGAAATAAAATGCTGTGGGCCACGTGTGGAAGACAGGAGTCAAACCCAGCAGCCTCCAGAGGAGGCCTCAGTGCCCTTGTTTCCCGCTGTTCCCTACAATTTAACTACTTTTTGACCTTAAAGAACCCTGAAGCTCGTGGGTAATCCAGCTGTGATGAGATTTCCTACTCCTCGATGAGACAGTTGAAGCTGCTGTTCAGTTTGTTGATGGATCCTTTTCTATGTCTGGAGCTGCTTTTTTCCTGGGTGTTTTTTTGAGGATGAAGGGCACTCAGTGGACACCCGGCAGGGACTGCACAGGCTTTGGAATAATCGTTCTGCCAAAGGCACCAAAGATCTGACAACAAAGGTTGTTTCTCTCTCTTTCTTGAGCCATTCCTCCCTCAGCTTTTTGCACTCTGGACAGTCAGGCTCTGAATCAAGAAGTGGTTTCTCCAATTTCAGCTCTTCCTGAAGGGGAATTTAAAGCTCTTTACTCACTAACAGAAAACTCAAGTGGTGTCTCCTATAGACCTGAGCCATCCTGTCCAAACAATATTTCAGCTCCTGTTCATCTCTCCATGGACATCAGGGATGCCAATCCATCAGCTGAAGCTCTCAGAGAGTAGAAGTACTGCAGTTTTCTCCACAAGCACTTGTTACTTCTCCATCAACTTCCAGCATCTTCCCTGTCCCTTGCACTTACAACTTCAAAATTCCTGCCTTCAACTGCTGTGGGAGACTCCCAACTCTTTGTGTGTAACATCCTTAAACACAACCTTCCCCATCCATCCAGGAGCCAGAGCCTCTCCCATCTCCACTATCACAAGAGCTTTTCCTTCAATCTTGACTAAAGCTTTGCTATTCCACCACTGTGTACTCCAAGTACTGCTGGAAAGATCATTTCCTTTCTCCCTTTACCCAGCTTGACTCTCTTCCCTCTATCAAAAGTAAGGAATTTGTGCTTATTTCAAGGTTCTCCATCCCCTAATCCTCACTCAGCCTCCCTTTTTTCACAGTGAGGCACCAACTCCTTGGTCCCCTCAGCACTCCAGCCTCGCTTGCCTCTCAGGGCCCATCAAAAAGCAACTTTGTGTGCTCTATTTCCCAGTAGAAAAATCCAGAAGTCCTCCTAAATATCCAACATCTCTTCCAAAGGCTCCTTTGACTGCACACTTCCCAAAAGTGACTCCAGGCTCCGTTTCTCTGAGGCTCTAGGGCAAGGCCTGGGTTTGCTCTGTGCTTGGGGTGCTGCCTGAAGCATGTGGTGAGGAATAGCCCCAAATCCCAAAGTCCCACTAAAAATATAAGAGAGCTGCTATTTCCAGAACCCTCCCCACCCTTTGGCTGGCTCTGCAGGAACACAGTGAAGGAGGGGAAAAACACAGGTTGTAAGCACAGAGCGTGTGTTGTGTCAAGGTTCCTACAGGCACTGCCAGTTCTGGGGGGGTCAGAACATCCCTGGGAGTCAAACACCACTTAAAATCCATACAGGCAAGGTTTGGAGGGATAAAAACCATGCAGGGAATATTTGGAAGGGTAAAATCCATGCAGTGAAGGTTTGGAGGGGTAAAATCCAAGCAGGGAAGGTCTGGAGGGGTAAAATCAATGCAGGGAAGGTTTGGAGCAGTAAAATCCATGCAGGGAATATTTGGAGGGGTAAAATCCAAGCAGGGAATATTTGGGGGGGTAAAATCCATGCAGGGAAGGTCTGGGGGGGTAAAATCCATGCAGGGAAGGTTTGGAGAGGTAAAATCCATGCAGGGAATATTTGGAAGGGTAAAATCCATGCAGTGAAGGTTTGGAGGGGTAAAATCCAAGCAGGGAAGGTCTGGAGGGGTAAAATCAATGCAGGGAAGGTTTGGAGCAGTAAAATCCATGCAGAGAATATTTGGAGGGGTAAAATCCACGCAGGGAAGGTTTGGAGGGGTAAAATCCATGCAGGGAATATTTGGAGGGGTAAAATCCATGCAGGGAAGGTTTGGAGGGGTAAAAACCATGCAGGGAAGGTCTGGAGGGGTAAAATCCATGCAGGGAAGGTTTGGAGAGGTAAAATCCATGCAGGGAATATTTGGAGGGGTAAAATCCATGCAGGGAATATTTGGAGGGGTAAAGTGATCTGCAAAAGCTCATTCAGCAGCCACAACCAAAGCCCTGAGCAGAAGCTTAAATCCACCATCCACCCCCACCTGCCCCAAACAAGATCCTCTTATCAGCCTGGCCTTTTAATACACGAGCTAAGACATTGATTGTAAAATATTTCTTTCTTTTCCCAGCCTCAAACTGCTGCAGCAAAAGCAATAATCCACCTGCATCCCCAACACCCAGGAGGAAGCACTCCTGAGATCCATTGGTTTGTACACGAGCATGGGACTGACTGTTCAGTGATGCCCAGGAGGAAGTCAGGGTCATGAATACCAAAAAAAAAAAAAAAAAAGAAAAAAAAGAAAAAAAAGGGAGAAAAGTAAAGAAAAGAAAAGTAGGTCAAGCAATTCACATTTGCTGAAAAGGACAAAGAACACCGCAGATTTTTTATTACCTTATGCAATTGCTACCAAATATCTGAAGCATCCTTTTTATCTGATTCAAATCCCACATGAGTAATCCATGATTAAATTTAGTGGGTGTGAAATTTCATTAGGTCGTTCAATTTTAAGCAGATTGGATAATGAAGTTCCGTCGTCCTTCGGAATTAAGGAAAAAAAAATTAATACTGTAATTTTTATCTCACTCCCAGCTTTCCATCTGTGAGATTATTCCCATTCATGTAAGACATCCATGTCCTGCAGTTCCATTTTGGAGGCACGTGACCTTGGAGATGGAGAAGGGGAACTGCTTGGAAACGTTGGCAAAAGCCAAACACAAACCAGGTTTCACCTGGTGCTTTTCTGGGATAAGCACAGACCAGAAATTTCAGTTTTCCGGGAACAAAGACATGGAGCAGATTCCAGCAGGGACATCTTCTAAAAGACTGTGATTTCTCAGAAAAAAAAAATCCTTTGGACTAATTCAGTGATATCACAATGGGAAAAATGTTAATAGGTAGCAGATGCTGCTTTATTTCCCTCCACCAAGAGCCAGATAATTCAAGGAGAAGCCACCAGTTCCTTCAAGCAAAAAGGCTCCATGTTAAAAGACAAAATGAGAGGCTTGGAGTTTTTCTTGGGTTTTAAAATTCTGCTCTTTTTTTTTAAAAAAAATGGTTTGAATTCAGACTTTATATGGAATTCCTGGTGGGTTTTTAGCAGAGCATCAGTGCAGTGATGGGCAGTGGACTGTGCAATCCATGAGCCCCTCATTTCACTGTATATCACCCTGTGTTTCCCACGTAGGACCAATAAACTTTGTTTATCCACCCCCCTAGAGCTAATAAATTCAATTAAATTTTCAATTTAATCGAAAATTTAATTGTATAATCCTTGGGAAGAGCCTGGCTGGGAAGGAGTTAAACAACAGGCCTGATTCATCTCGCTGTGTTTTCAGGCAGCTGAAGCCACCCTGTGCCAGTACAAATAAATAATATCTCTATCCACATCACAACAAAGTATTTTCCTCTTGATGTTGTTCAGCAAAGCGTGATGACAAATGATGGCTGGAGAAATAGGAGTTGTCAATTCTGCCTCAATCGTGTTTCCTTTCGGGCTCGACAGAAGTTGCTGCGTTTATCCCTTTCTCTAAATGGCCACCAGGTGCTTCCAGCAAATGAACTGAACACAGCAAACACCAATCTGCCTTCCATGGCCTTCTGTGCTCCACTGCTGGATAGTTTTCTCAGGAAGGAAGGAAAAAAAACTCTCAGAAATTCAGTGGAGAAGCTGAAGCTTCCCACATCTAGAGAACCCTCAAGGAAAACACACGTCTGGAAGGATGACATTCGATGGGACAAGATGAACACATGTCAGCCTCGACATTTATTACAAGTACATCCCAACATCACCCAGCTATGCTAAACAACAGCACAAGGACCTGGAGCTGCTGGAGAGAGTCCAGAGGAGGCCCCGGAGCTGCTCCAGGGCTGGAGCCCCTCTGCTCTGGAGCCAGCCTGGGAGAGCTGGGGGTGCTCACCTGGAGAGGAGAAGGCTCCAGGGAGAGCTCAGAGCCCCTTGCAGGGCCTAAAGGGGCTCCAGGAGAACTGGAGAGGGACTTGGGACAAGGGATGGAGGGACAGGACACAGGGAATGGCTTCCCACTGCCAGAGGGCAGGGACGGATGGGATATTGGGAAGGAATTGTTCCCTGGGAGGGTGGGGAGGCCCTGGCACAGGGTGTCCAGAGAAGCTGTGGCTGCCCCTGGATCCCTGGCAGTGTCCAAGGCCAGGTTGGATGGGGCTTGGAGCAAACTGGGACAGTGGAAGGTGTCCCTGCCCTTGGCAGGGGTGGAATGGGATGGTTTTAAGGTCCCTCCCAGCTGAAACCAGTCTGGCATTCTATGAAACAAATCCTACTAGGAATTAATTTGAGAGTCTCCGGAGTAGGCGTTGCGAGACATCAGTCAGGCATCAACAGCAAAACAAATTAACACCACAAAACAGTGAAAAACAGAGGAGCCAAACCTGCATCTTTAAATAGCCCCAGAGAGCTTTTCCTGTCAGTAGCAATTTTCTGGCCAAGCTCCACCACATCCTCCCTCTACTCCACCCAAACCTGCCTTTTTCACATGACTAAAATGCTCATCCAAGTCTGGATCAGAGCAACCCTCAGATTGCTCTGTTTATCCCTCGTGCAGTTTCACGTTCACCTTCTCCACCCATCTCACCTTCCCTGCCTGTCTTGGAGGCTTTCCCTGACCTCCTCTCCCATGGAACCTCACCACCCACATTACTGGATGTCTCAAGAGTTCCAAGGGCAGAAGATCGACACCGCAGGGAGAAGGAAATCCAATGACCCCAAGTAATCCAGAGACAAATGTGCCAACACTGGGGCTTCCTCCCGGGTCAGGAGTGCAATTCCTGTCACACTTCAATGTCCCAGGGTGGTGGCACGGGCAGGCTGAATGGATGCCATGGATCTGAAGGAGAACACGGAGGAGAAGCAGGGGAGTGAAGTTATTTGATGATGTAGGCAGCACTATAGGACTGGCTCTGGGGAAAAGAGCATGGAAATAGAGGAACAAAAATAAGGAATATGTGAATTTCCAGTTCAACAGATTTTGGCTTATTCAGGGGATCAGTGGGATCCTGTGGAAAGCTGTCCTTGGATGTGTGAGAGCAGAGTCTGGAGAGTGAAGTACAACTGTTGCTAAAGGATGGATGAATTACAAACCATTTAAACAATGTGCACATTCACAAGTCCCTGGTGCCAGATGAGATGGGCCTGAGGGTGCCAAGGGAGCTGGCTGGTGTCACTGCCACTCTGTCATCTCCAAACGGTCACGGACATGGGGAATGTCCCTGCTGACTGGAAAAAAGGGCAACATCACACCCACCTTCAACAAGGGAAATGCCAGCCCAGTCAGCCTCACTCCCTGCCCAGAAATTCACGGGGCAAATCCTTCTGGAAACCATAACCTTCCAAACCAAGTTATTCTGCTACTCACTACCCAGAGAGTTTCTGACACAGAATTATTGAATAATTGCTATTTTATGCTTTCTCTGCTCCTCTTCTGCACTTCAGATCCTGCTGCTTCTGTCTCCTCTCCCCTGGAACGGTGTCTTTTTGTTCTGTATTTGCAATTACAACAAGCACAGGTTTATATATATGAGATAGAAATATATTTTCCACCTGACTTTGGGCACTCAGAGGTGCTGGATTCATTCTGGGCACTGTGCTCTCAGTGGTGTCAAGGACCTCGCATAATTGGAAGTGACACTGGGAATGAAGAGTGTGGTGGAGGAAGAGCATGGAGTCAGCATGTGCTCATTTGTCTGCTAATAGGGGATAAATGAGAATTTGGGAATAG
This sequence comes from Falcunculus frontatus, assembly GCA_013398115.1. Lineage (NCBI taxonomy): Eukaryota > Metazoa > Chordata > Aves > Passeriformes > Falcunculus > Falcunculus frontatus. The sequence goes on from VZRV01007622.1 coordinate 624,307, forward strand.
CTTTAATCATTCCTGTTGAAGCTAATTCCCTCTTGATGTTTTGTTTATGTGGGCAGTTCTCCCCTTAAGCTTAACGAAAAAGGTAAATAAACCAGAGTGGAGTAATGAGAGAGGGGCTGAGCTGTCAGTCAGAGCCAGAGCTTCTGTATCCTTTGCTAAGGATTTATAGGAAAGGGCTGTCTCAGACCCAAGGACCCAAACCACAAACACAATTCCCACAGTGAGCTACATCTGCCAGAAAATTACACAAAATGGAGCTTTATGATTCAATGCAAGACTTGTACATCAGAAGAGTTTTTCTCCCTGTCCAAGAAGCTGCAGATACTCCGGAAAATTAACTGGGAATTGAGCATAGACAGTCTGGCAGGAAAGAAACAAAACAAGAGTGCAATGAGAGTGTATTTAAATTAATCTTTGGCAGGGGATAAAGGAATGAGAGGCAAAACAAGGGGAGAAGAGTTAAACTCCAAACTGATGAATCTGCCCTCTGCAGCATCCTCATCTCTTCCCGTGGGATCCTGCCACCAAATGTTCCAGACACTGCTGCTGCTATCACTGGGCACTTCCATGAAAAGATATCAGCTCCCTGCTGGTTTAAATGGGGGGAAAGGCTCCTTGCCTGAGCTGACCCGGGCTCAGTGTCCTGGACAGGGTGTTCTGTCTGTCTCCCACTGCAGCTGATTTGTGCTGGTGCTGTGATATCAGTGATCCCTTGGCTCAGGGAGGACACTCCATAAATTCTGTGTTAATCCAGGGCAGCACCACATCTCTATTAACTTATGGAAGAAAACAAAACCCATCAAAACTGTTTGACATATGGATTAATAATGAAAAGTGGGTAGGAAAATAGGAAACCTGCCAGTTAAATGTATTAATAACACTAGCCAGGCCAGAGAGAGCACAAGGAATATAAGGGGAAAAAACACCTGCACAAAGTTGGTGAAGAAGCAAAATGACAAGCAACAAAATCCACTTGTGACAGGTGTAAAATAAAAAATATTGGGAAAAACACTCCAAAGAGAGCTGGAGAGGGACTGGGGACAAGGGATGGAGGGACAGGCCACAGGGAATGGCTTCCCACTGCCAGAGGGCAGGGATAGATGAGATACTGGGAAGGAATTCCTCCCTGTGAGGGTGGGGAGGCCCTGGCACAAGGTGCCCAAAGAAGCTGTGGCTGCCCCTGGATCCCTGCAAGTGTCCAAGGCCAGGTTGGATGGGGCTTGGAGCAGCCTGGGACAGTGGAAGTGTCCCTGCCATGGCAGGAGGTGGAAATGGATGAGCTTTAAGGTCCTTGCAACTCAAACCATTCTGGGATGGACCTTGGGCACTTCCAGGCTCCTGCCACAGAGAGAAGGAACCAGGTGGACTCTGAGGACCTGCTCCAGGCTGGTAATTCTTCAGCTCTCAGCCTGTCCCATGCTTGAAAGACAAATGTTTATAATAACATAGGATGTGAAATGAGGAAAACATCTGAGAAATCGAAGTACGGTTTCCAGCTTTCAAGTAGAGGTCAATAAACAGAGCAACTTCTTTCTTTATGGTTTCAAACAGCTTGGCAGGATCCTTTTGGTGTTGGTAAAGCAAAAGATGAAGAGATTACGATAAAGAACATGAAAGTGAAGATCTGAAGAGCTTCAGCAGAATCAAAAAGTCCTCCTAAAGCTTCTGCAACAGCACACAAGTTTTATAAACGGCACAAATTACCTCATTTAGCTTTTTGCAACTTCAGTTCTTTATCTTCCTTCCGAACTTCCACCTCCCATTTTACCTCTCTTCATCCTCAAACCACCCTCCTAAGATCCCTCTCAGCAGCCTGTTGACTTGTCTTAATGATTCTCATTCCACTTTTCCAGCAAACATTCCCTTTTACCATCACCCCGAATTCTCTGTGACTGCGTCATCAGCTTCCAGCTTGCTCGGGGTGTTTATGTTCCAGGTCAAACATCTCAGGTGACACCGGCTCCTTTCATGGAATTTATCCTTCCCTAGCTCAAGGAATCACTGCCTTTTTCAGTAGAAAATTACCACTGGTCACTGCCTGGTGATCATCCCTTGGAGTGAGGTACAACACTCTCAGGATTACTGGGAAGTGAATTCCAATCTACAACTCCCTGAGGAGGGTGGAGCCGGGGGCCTCAGGAAACAAGGGACAGGACAAAAATCATGGCCTCAAGTTGTGCCAGGGGAAGTTTAGGTAGGATATTAGGGAAAATTCCTTCCCTAAAAGGGCTGTCCAGCCCTGGCACAGCTGCCCAGGGCAGTGGTGACTCCCATCCCTGGAGGGATTTAAAGCCCTGTGGATGTGGCACATGGGGACATGGGTCAGTGGTGGCCTTGGCAGTGCTGGGGGAAAGGTTGGACTCCATGGTCTTGGAGGGCTTTCCCAACCCCAATGATTGCATGATTATTTTATAGAGAAGAGGAGATGCTCCCAACACAGTTTCAGGTACTGCTGGGAGCAAAGCTCTGTCTCAACACCATCACATCTCAGCGGAGCAACAAGGTACACAAATTCAGGGGTGTTCTCAACATTAAGGGCACCAAAAAGAGATTCCAGTTTCCAATTTCCACTCAGGAGAGTGCAAAAGAAGGAAGTGCTGCAGTTCCTGTAGTACCTGTCTCCTATAACCATCCATAACCTGTGGAAGTCAATAACCTGTTTTATTGGAGTGCATAATCAAATTGGTGTCAGGGCTGAATTCATTCTCCATGACAGCAAGACCTTGCCTGAAGTAGGTTGAGATGCGGCATTTTTAGTCCAAATCTCAGCATGCACCAATCATTCCACAACCATTTTGTCTCCTGTTCATATTTTTGCGGGTTGATTTTTTTTTACATTTATAATTTTTACTTACTAAAATTAGTATAGTGACCTGGGAGCGTTCAGCCTGGAGAAGAGAAGCTGTGAAGAGACCTGAGAGCCCCTTGCAGGGCCTAAAGGGGCTCCAGGAGAGCTGCAGAGGGACTGGGGACAAGGGCTGGAGGGACAGGAAACAGGGAATGGCTTCCCACTGCCAGAGGGCAGGGATGGATGGGATATTGGGAAGGAATTGTTCCCTGGGAGGGGGGGGAGGCCCTGGCACAGGGTGCCCAGAGCAGCTGTGGCTGCCCCTGGATCCCTGGCAGTGTCCAAGGCCAGGCTGGATGGGGCTTGGAGCAAACTGGGACAGTGGAAGGTGTCACTGCCATGGCAGGGGTGGCACTGGATGGGCTTTAAGGTCCCTCCCAACCCAAACCATTCTGTGATAATAAATATGGCCTTAGGGATGTCCAGGGAAACTACTGGAACAATCTCTCAGTGTTTCACAAAAGAATTAAAAGGAAAGAGCTCCAGAAGATGAGTGTGATTGAGAGCTGGTCTCTCGTCTGTCAGGAAATACTTTAAAGCCATTTTCTGTCACCCTTTGGGTGGAATTTGTGCAGACCTTTGATTGAGTCAAAAAATGCAGATGCAGATTCCTTTCAAAGGAAACAGAAATGAGCTAAAACTAATTTATTAGTGGTCAAGGGCATAGCACAGCCAAGTGAGGTTTCAGATGGAATATTTTTCCCAGAAACTTGGGGAAGAGGCACTGCAATTACTGTAAGAGGAATCAGCTGGATCTCCTACCCAGTGCTGAAGTAGATGCTTTCAAACTGTCTCATTTACATAGGGAAGAAGGTCAGGAGGGATTAAGGAGGTAAATATATCACCTGATTAGGTATGCAAGTTCAGGGTGTTCCAAGGACTAATTCCATGAATATTCAAGAAGGTCTTTGCTTCCCAAAGGTTCAGTCATAAGCAATAAGTTGAATATGCAGAAGGAATCTGGTCAGAAAACCAAAGATGCCACCTGTGTGCATCAGTGTCACCTGTTCCAGTGAGATCAGGCTCTGGAACTTGCTTATTCCCTTTTCCATTTTACCTTGTGAAAATAAAGGATAAGGAGAATAAACAGAGGCAGGGAAGGAAAAGCTGGGAGCTGACAGGACACATTCAGCACTCCCTGGATGTGCGTTTTTAACAGCAGCAGGCAGCACTTCCTAATTATTCTTAATAATTTGGGCAAAATTTCACACAAGCCAATATCCCAGTGCACTGATCCAGCCTTCCCTGTCCTACTTGGGACAGACAGCACAGGAATATGATATGACCATCATCTCTTTTCTTGGATTCGTACTTTGCTTCCTATGAAGACAATCCTTAATCAGGAAATTAAAAATCCAGATGAGCTCAACTGCAAGACCAAGTCAGCTTTCCAGGAAGAAAACTGAGCTGAGTTTGTGCTGAGTGATGCCCTGATTCCCCCTGATAACCAGAAAAAGTGCCTTGGACTGAGTAAAGGTAGGAAAATGTTGGGCAGGGCTCTTGGGAGAAGGGTGCACTGCTAGAGAGCAGAGATGGGTCCCAAGAAAAGAGCTGAGATGGCTCTGGGAGAAAACTCTGCTTTTCTTGCAGCTTTTTTTCCCTTTCTTTATTCCCTGCAGCCCAGAACCCCCCATGTCTTGGGCTGATCCCCCAGCCTGGGCAGCAGGGGAGGGGGGATTCTGCCCTGCTCAGGTGAGACCCCACCTGCAGAGCTGCCCCAGCCCTGGGGCCAACAGCACAAGGACCTGGAGCTGCTGGAGAGAGTCCAGAGGAGGCCCCGGAGCTGCTCCAGGGCTGGAGCCCCTCTGCTCTGGAGCCAGCCTGGGAGAGCTGGGGGTGCTCACCTGGAGAGGAGAAGGCTCCAGGGAGAGCTCAGAGCCCCTTGCAGGGCCTAAAGGGGCTCCAGGAGAGCTGGAGAGGGGCTGGGGACAAGGGATGGAGGGACAGGACACAGGGAATGGCTTCCCACTGCTAGAGGGCAGGGATGGATGGGATATTGAGAAGGAATTGTTCCCTGTGAGGGTGGGGAGGCCCTGGCACAGGGTGTCCAGAGAAGCTGTGGCTGCCCCTGGATCCCTGCAAGTGTCCAAGGCAAGGCTGGATGGAGCTTGGAGCAGGCTGGGATAGTGGAAGTTGTCCCTGCCCATGGCAGGGGGTGGGATGGGATGAGCTTTAAATGTCACTTCCAACCCAAACAGTTCCACGACTCCAATTCCCACCTTCTCTCAGCTGTTACTCTTTCATTTGCTATCCCAGAAACTGTGAGCAGCACCAGCTTTTTGTATCCCCATTAATTGCACATCCTTGGGAAAGAAAACAAAGCAAATGTTCCTCAAACACAGCGTGCAGCATCCCAAGGCATCGCTAGGGATGAGACAGCACTGCTACTTCTTTCCTGTTCCTGCCAGGTGACTCATCCCCCTGAATTTGTGAGGATGTGGAAATCCATTGAAAAAGTGGCACCACAGCTGCAAAAGCTTTGTGTCCACAGATTCTGCAAACTTTGGGAAAAAAAAAAAAACAACCAACAACACAAAAAACAAATCAAGTGACCCAAAGTGCTATTGCAGCAAAGGATGTTGAATCTGCCCGTAAAAGCCAAACAATTTTCCAAGGAAATTTGTATGGATGAAAAGGAAGAATTGTGTATTTGTAAGGACTGAAAGGAAGCTTTTGGTCCAGCCACGGAGGAGGAAATAGGGCCAGTTTTGAAGTGCTGCACTTTGATTACCACAGTGCTCACCCTATTCCTGCTCTCTCTGTTCCTCCTCCTCCTGTCCCTCCATCCCTTGTCCCCAGTCCCTCTCCAGCTCTCCTGGAGCCCCTTGAGGCCCTGCAAGGGGCTCTGAGCTCTCCCTGGAGCCTTCTCCTCTCCAGATGAACACCCCCAGCTCTCCCAGCCTGGCTCCAGAGCAGAGGGGCTCCGTATATAAAAGTGCACCAAAGCTGGACAACATCCTGGATCCTCTGGAAGTGCTGTGCTTTCAAAACCTGGCAACAGAGGCAGGAGAACTTCCTTCAGCAAAACTTGAACACCTGCCAAACATGTGGCTCCAAGCACTGGAAAATTTCCTTGACTTCTGTCCACTGGACAAGGCTCTGACCAAGCTGATGACTTCTAGAAGTCCTTTTCCAACCTGAATTATCCAGTGACTCTCCTTCAAATTTATGGGACAAATTCAACTGGAAAAATATCCTGAGGACTGAACTTTCTGGACGTTCATTTGGACTCTGGTCCTGTTCCAGTGTTAACGCAAAATGGAGCAGGAACCATTCTGGGAATCTGTGATTTGATGAAAATTAGCATCTCTCTTCCCTCTTCACTTCCTTTAATTTCCTCATAAATGAATGAAATTAAACATTTGGAGTTGAATGAAATAATTTGTATTAAACTCAAGCAGACTGGCTGGCAGGCAAATGGGGTGTTGAGGCAAGAATAAATATTAATTATTCCTTAAATAGAATGGAATTGTTTTTATGTTTTCAGTTTATTTGCCAAATGGAATGTAACATCACTGTCACATCCTGAGCTGAATTGGCAGGAAAAGAACTGGGCTCAACTGGGACAAAATGGGGAGTTGCAGGAACCCCAGCCCTGAGCTAAGACCTCGAGGAAGGCCTGGAAAAGCTGCTGAAGCAGCTCAAGGAGGTGGAGAGGGATTTTCCTAAACCCCAGAGGGTTTAGAAACAACTACAGACACCAGTTATTCAACATCCAGCCTGGAATAAAAATTTATTTAGATTTATATAATACAAATTTATTAAGATTTATTTACCCCCTAAAAATATCTTTCTTTTTTCTCCCAAATTCATCACGACCACAAAGATTTCTCTTTCTCTTTTACCCATTTTCCTTGTTTTTTCCCACATCCTCCCGAACACACCTGGAACATTTTTAAAGGAAAAAAGCCAATTTGCAATGCTCTATTTCAATTTTAAAATGATGTCGTGCCCTGTTCTTAAGAGAATCCTATTTGCTCACACTGAAAAAAATTCGTGTTTTATACAATATTTATAAAAGGTGACGTAAATCCACAAGGCAAGGGAAATAAATGGGAAAAAAATCAGTCAATGGGATTAAAAGATAAGGAGAATGTCAGCGTGGATATGGAACTGGAAGGAATAACACCTGCAAGGCTGAGCCCCCTGAAACTGCTGCAAAGGAGCATTAGGAAGGGACAGGAATGTAAATATCATCCCAATGACAGCTCCTAATGATTTTCCTGCAATTGCCTGCAAAGGAAAACTGTTGAGAAGTCCCCACCTGCCCCTGCAGGGAGTCCCTCCATCAGGAACAAAATGCAGGGAAGCACTGCTGTCCTTTGGGATTGTTGGCAATCAGAGACGTTGGTTTATCTCCTGACAGCCCCAGAAAAGCCCGGAATGCCAGCGGGGCAGGAGCTGTGGGTGCCACGCTTGCAGGACCTTATCAGGTGTTTCTGGCAGCCTGTGCCCTGCAAGCTCCCTCCCCCAGACAATAATAACCATTCCCAACAAGTTCCTTATCTTATCCCAGCAGCATCCCTGCAGGAGATTAGTCAGTGCCATGTTTTATCTCTAAAGCCTTGGATTTAGGCAGAGCATGTGTCTGGTCCCAAAAGCCAGGTGTATTCCAGTCAAACAGATGGGGATCCATAAACATTTCATTTTTTTTTATGACATGCACCAAGTTTTCAAGCCTGCTTTAAGTCAGCCACAGTTCTGACATTCTGACATCAATTGGCCAATGATGAAAATAAGAGGGAAATGCTTAAAATCAGGCAAATGTTTCCTGAAAATGATTTCAATATGATTCGTGTGCAAGGGAAGTGTGGAGTTCTCTTCCAAAACTGCCCCAATGTTTTTTGGAAGGCACACATTAATGCCAAGGATTTCACCTGATCCCTGCCCAGCACAGCAGAGTCCTGGAGCAGCACAAAGCAAGACCTGGGACGAGGCTTAAAAATGAGGTTTTATAGAAAGGTACAATCACAGAATATCCTGAACTGGAGGGGACCCACAAGGATCCCTCCAGGGATGGGGACTCCACCACTGCCCAGGGCAGCTGTGCCAGGGCTGGACAACCCCTTCCATGAAGAAATTGTCCCAAAATCCAACCTGAGCCTCCCCTGGCCCAGCCTGAGGCCGTTCCCTCTCCTCCTGTCCCTGTTCCCTGGGAGCAGAGCCCAAAATCCCCCTCTGGCTGCCCCCTCCTGTCAGGGAGTTGTGCAGAGCCACAAGGTCCCCCCTGAGCCTCCTTTTCTCCAGCCTGAGCCCCTTTCCCAGCTCCCTCAGGAATTCTCCAGCCCCTTCCCAGCTCCATTCCCTTCCCTGGACACGCTCCAGCCCCTCCATGCCCTTCCTGGAGTGAGAAGACACAAGAGGTGCCCCTCTATGGGATCTAAGGGGGATTGGGAGTGAGGAACCCCAACTTGCTGTTGTCCATGAGGAAAATCCCACTGGTGGGGATGGGAAAAGGGAAGGATGAGCTGACAAAGCGGCCTCAGAGCCGGGAGGAGTCGAGGAGGGGAACTTGTGCCTGCAAAGCCCTGGGGATGAGCAGACCATGACCAAAATGTAATTTATATGAAGACGTTTTGAATTTCTTCCAGCTACTTCCAAGTCACCAACGCAGAACAGCTCCTTGCTGCTTCCACACAAAGGTTTCTACCGGGAATATCGCTGGATTATAATTACAGGCCAGCATTTAACATTAATTAGTGCAATAGCCCATGTTCAGATGCACTGTGCAATGTAATTATGGCACCCCTTGCTGTCCATAGCACCCTCCTCATCCTGCAGCCTGGAGAATTCCCATCCTGGAAAGATGTGGTTAACAAAACTGCCATGTTTTGGGGTCTGTGGGGTTTTTAATATGAGCATTTAGAACTGCTGCTGGCTACTCCATCCAGGATGAGCAAGGACAGCCTGCACCACTGGAGCAGAAAGGATCTTGGCTCCTGCTTCACCTTCAGCCACGAAACCACCCTATGGATGTGGAGTTTCCCAGTGGGGTTAACACAAAGCAACGGGAACAAAGTAGCACCACTTCTCCAAACATCTTCCCTGAGTGTGCAGCAGCATTTGTCTCAAAAGAGCTCCTTGAGGAGCTTATTTTTGTTGATAAATCTAATTACGATGGCCATGTGCCAATCAGCAAGGCTGAAATCCCATATAGGAAAAGGAATTTCAGCGAACCCGCAGCAAAATGAATATCAAAGCCCCAAAGGTTTTCTTCTTTTAAAGAGTAACAAGGGATACAGGTGAAAAAAAATACTTTGAAGGTTGTTGAACAACAAGAAAAAAATGCATAGAAAACCAAGAAATCTCTGGTTTAATGATTCCACAGCAAAGCTGGATTCCGCCACTTTGTCCCACCTCGAGGACTAACAACTGAGTTTGATGTGAACCTCAGGGAAACCTGGTGGGTTTTCCAGCCATGTGTGTCCTTCACTTTCAGATCAGTGGGATCCCAAAGAAAGAGGCACTGTAAGCCTCAATAAATATGCAAATAACTTCAAAAGGAGATTAAAGCCTTTGCCCTGTTTATGTAAGTGATGGGTTTGTGCACCGCTAACCAAAGGGACGTCGGCTTTCTTATTTTAACCATTCCTTGAAGGTCATTTCTGCTCAGAAATGGGTTTTTTTGAAGACCTAAAAACTTGTTATATAACAAAGGCAGAGCTAAACATCAAGCCCGTGGCTGGTTGGAATTAGTTCACCTGTATCCCCCGCGTTCCATCAACAGGCACTGCCGAAGGAACCGGCTCCCTGGCTGGAATGTTAATTATTCCTCTCCGCTTCCAGGAACAGGAGCATTGCAGGGACCAAAAGAGATTCCTTTCTCCTCCTCTCATTAACCAGTTTCACTTGCTCAGCACATTAATGCAGAGCTAAGGATGATTATACAGGGGCTCACACGAGCTGAATAAATCTGCTTCCCGGACAGATGAGCCGAAGGCACTCGGGAATAACGAGGGCGATGCCAGAAGGAAACCCAGAGGTCCCTGCCAGAGCATCATCCCAGCCCCACACAGCAAAGCCAGGGATAAACCTCTGGGGGCTCGGGGTCAGGGCTTCACCTTAATTCTAAAAATAATCTCGCCCCCAGTCTTGATTTTAAACTGTGGGCAGGTCCTCTCCTCACCTGAGGGATTGAAATGACCTTGGTTCCGCTGGAAAAATGTGTTGGGATTGACAGCAGGGAAGGAAAGGCTCGTGGTCAGCGACTGGATCAGTGAGCTGGGGATGTGGAATGTGTGCAGTGCATGGGAATATCTGGACACCTCCCTGTGGAGGCTCTTGATCTACACCAGGAGCGAGAGCAAACTGAAAGATTCCTCTAAAAATAGGGAATAATAAAATAAAAGACTCTAACACTGCCAAATCCTATGGAACCTGCACTGCTTGCCAACAACATTAGAAGTCCTGCCATCCATCAAATCTCCCCATTCTGGAGAATGCCAAGTCCTCCTGCTTGGCAAAGGTGGATAGAGAAATGCAGGGTGACATTCCCTGCCTTTTCAAGGTGACTGGCTTTGCATTTACTTTGGAAAGCTGCTCTAAAGGAATATGTCAGAAGCCTTAACACCCTAAATATCCAGGAGTCGGGCTCTCTCAATAGGTGACCTTTGCTCCTGTTGTTCCTCAAGCATTTGTTCAGAGTCAAAGCCATTCTGGACCTGGAGACTGACAGGAATCCCTGCTCATTGCAGTACCTCACTTTGCTCCTTAAACACTTCTGAAAGCAACCATTTGGGGATAAACTTCCCAGGAGAGGTTTCTCTGAGACCAGAACAGGGCCAGATGGGTTGGAGCTGCTGCCAGATGGACCTGCCGAGAAGCACCTGGACCACCTTGAGCGGTCAATTAGTCAAGGGAGCCCCAGGGAGCTCCAGGGATGATTTAACCATTGCTTAATGTGAGAGCTGGAAGGCAAACGAGGGGATGGATCGATGGCAGTCGAGTCAGTGCCCGGCAGGATTTGATCCCGAGCTTAATGCAAATGCCTCTGGAATTTCCCTTTGCTTGCACACCAGTTCTTCCCAGTTTTTTTACACCAGGCTACAATCCTGAAGACTTTTTTCACAGGAATACAGGCTCCTTTCCTTAAACAAGAACATACATGAAGATTTAGACCACTCTGTATCTTCCCAGTGCGAGAAGAAAATTTCCCTCTGGAAAAACGAAAGTGAAAATGTTGTCTCTCATTCTGAGCTTCTTTGGGAAGCCCTGGGAGAGCTGACCCCAAATTCGGTTAAAACCAAGGATGGGAAACATCTCCTCAAGCTGGAAATTTGCTAAAATATCAAAATAGGCTGAGGAAACCAAGCCTGCTTTTTGGGGTGTCAAATCATAGAGAGAAAATCTCCTGGATGTGTAAAAACTTTGCACAGATTTTTTTGTTCCTATGTCTTTGTTTACACCCAAAGGTATTGGAGCAGGATCTGCATTTAGGAGAAGTTATAGAATCCTGAAATGGTTTGGATTGGAAGGGACCTTCCACTAGGTCAGGTTGCTGTGTCCAACCTGGCCTTGAACATTCCCAGGGATGGGCAGCCACAGCTTCTCTGGGCAATTGCCATAAGAAAATCTGAAAAATTCCCCCTTCCTTCCAAAATCACATCACCTTCTGATTTTTCTGCTACGTGCAAGTGGAAACAAACTCCATTTTTCCACACCTGGAGATTTCTTATTGCACTTCCCTGTAGCTGCTGGTCCCAAAGTTAGAGAAAGAACAGATCATGGTGGATTTTATAACCAACACTGTCTCCTAAAATTAATTCACTGGTCACAGAAATGCAAATAAAACCCAAATAATAATGCCCTTAATAACATGATCAGCCCTGAATTAGGCAGGCAGATGGATGAGATGATTGTTGGAGATCCCTTCCAACAGTAATGGTCTATTCTGTTCTGTTCTATTCTATTCCATGCCATCCTAAATAATGTGAAAAGAACAAAAATCCAAGGAACAAAACCCACTCCCATCCCAACAACACAAGCAGTGTTATCAATACCTTGCATATATTATGTTAGTTATAACCTTTATTGCCAATTAACAGCCATTAGAATAAAATAGTGATTGGGGAAAACTAAACAGCCTCTTAACCACACATGGAAAGAGCAAAGGGATTATTCTGGGAACAGCACGTGGCCAGAATTCTGTGAGAACACTTAAATACAGCCACACACCTCGCAATCAACATCAACATAAAATCAGGGTAATTATGCCATGTCCTCTACAAGTAGCAGTACAAAAAAGAAAAAGAAAATTAAAGGGATTTATAGATTATTATTTCAATTAAGTGCTCCAGCCTCAGCATCAGGATTTATCTTCCCTCCATCTCACAGGACGTTGAGCAACATCCTGATAAAAATCTTACCACCACCGTTAGTGCTAGAAAAATCCACCATATTTCACACTCCTCCTTGTATCTGCAGAGTAGAACTGAGCCATCAACCTTCCCAGGAAATCCTGCTGCCAAAATAACCCTATAGTCCTAGAGATGAGGGCTGTGTTATGCAGAAATCATGTTTTATTTGGAGTCTGCATGAAAAATGCAAACTCAGACACACCAGAGAGCAAAAGGACTCTGATGAGCGTTGAGATTCTGCAAGCAAGAGGCATTAAAAACTCTTCTGATTGCTCTTATCAGCTGTAAAAAGATTCAGTCACCTTAACAGCAAAAGGATTTCATTATCCCAGAGAGAGAAAGATTTTACACCATTTAAAAAGAGATTTTTACCAGCAATGATAAGCTCCCGAGCCTCTCTAGAGGTTTAAATTTATTGATAGAAATATTATCTGTATCAGAGGCTGTGGCTGCCCCATCCCTGGAAATGTCCAAGGCCAGGTTGGATGGGGCTTGGAGCAACCTGGGATAGTGGAAGGTTGAGCTGAGATCAGAATTCAGCTGGTATTAATGACACAACAATTTAAGATGTCTAAGAAACTACAGAACAACTGTAACAGTTATTAGATGTTGAAAAAATTCCCAAATTCACTGAAAACCCTCACTCAAGGTGTGATGGATACAAATGAAAGGCCTACAGAGTCTCAGCCACCTTCCAGAAACACTTGGGAGAAAATAAAAGTCCATGGAAAAAGGAGGATCACAAAGAAGTTTTATTTCCCTTTTTACTTGAGGTGATTTGTAATATTTTATTAATTTGTAATATATTAATTATAAGCCAGCAAATGTTGAGCTGATTGAGCAAATGTCACTCCAGTAAAACTCCTTTGTAAACTGACAGACAGAAAAGTTAATTTCTGTGTGGTTTTCTTCCCAAAACAACCCAGCAACTAAAAATCACTACTTTATGTGTCCTGTTCAAGCTCCTCTATAGTTTTTCATTTTCCCTTGTAGATTTTTTTTCCCAGTGGCCTGTGCGGAACGCGAAGTTTTCAGACAGAATTTAATGCAAAAAAATAGGGTCATATGCAAAGAATACAATAAAAAATAGGGTCATAGGCAAAGAATACAAGAGCTCGGGCACTACAGGAAATGTAAATGTGAAAAATCACACGAGAGAAGATAATAATAATAAAAAAGAAGTGCCCACAATACAACAAAAGCAGCAGCAAAGCGACTGCAGCGAGCATCCCTCAAGGCTGACGGAGGGATGGGTTGACCTCGGAGGCCTCTGCCTTTCCTGACTTCCAGACTTCTGTGGGGCTCATTAAAGGCTCCAAGCACAAAGCATCAAACACTTCAAGGAAGGGTTGGTCTCCATGGGAATAGAGGACAAACTAAAAATAACCATAAGCCGGCATTTTAACAATTTTGCAGGAGATTGTCATGGCAATGAAGAGAGTTGTAACCTGTTGTCATGATAACCAAAGTTTTAAATTAATGGGAAAGCACTCCACTTCCACTTCATCTTTATTCATAACGGATCCAACATCCTCTATGGGAGAGAATTCCACGTTAGTGCCTTCAAGGAACCAGAGAGCTTGGGAGAAGCAAGGGAGGGATAAAGGATGGTGGAGATGAAAAGAAAAATTTAAAACTCCACAGCCAAAATGAAGCACCAATAGGAGGGAAAAGAACCCAGGGATGAAAATCCTTTGAGAGACGAAGGATATTGGGTAGGAATTTTTGGCTGTGAGGGTGGGCAGGCCCTGGCACAGGGTGCCCAGAGAAGCTGTGGCTGCCCCTGGATCCCTGGAAGTGTCCAAGGCCAGGTTGGACAGGGCTTGGAGCAGCCTGGGCCAGTGGAAGGTGTCCTGCCCATGGCAGAGGGTGGAACTGGATGGGTTTTAGGGTCCCTTCCAACCCAAACCCTTCTGGGATTTTGTGACTCTAGATCCATCTTGACAACCTCTTCTCAAATCACAGTTCCCAGCACATTAAATAACACAGAATGTCCAGTTTTTCAAGACACCCAACTAGAGGAAAAATAATCTTGATTTCCAGCCCAGAGGAGGCCAGAGGATGCTCCAGGGGCTGGAACCCCTCTGTTCTGGAGCCAGGCTGGGAGAGCTGGGGGTGTTGGGTAGAAGTCACCAACCTGCTGCTCGTGCATTCCATGAGACCCTCATTATATTAACGAGCTCAGAGCAAACCATGCCTTGTTTGATGACAACATAATTGTTATTTTTGTGGAAAATTGCTCTGCTCAGCCTGAAATTACTACGACAGTCCATTGTATTACTGTTTCCTTAACTGCTTAAAGGGGAGAGAAGAACTATTCTGGCAACAGAGTGCCTGCACAGAACACAGATCTTTACACCTTCAACCCAGCACAGAACCGTCTTCATCTCAACAGAGCTCCTAATTTGAAATAAAAACAAACTCGAGGTAAACAGAAGTTCAGATGCCTACACACACATTCATCTTTCTGAATGAAATTCTTCATTGTTCAGCTGTAAAAATCAAGGTTTTCCCCTCTCTGATTTTGTTTACAGTCACCACGTGCTTTGCATCTCCTGGGAATGCCACGGAATCGACCTCTTCTCCCTGGAGACGGATGCTCTTTTGCTGCCAAACATGAGGTCTCTAATGATGAGGCACAGAAATGTCATTTTTAAGTGTAAATAGATGGCAACAAATCAAGCATAAAGTGGACACTTCCTTTGGTTACTTACTAAAGAGAATTTCATAACTATGAGCTCCCAAGCTTCTTCACCTGTTATTTATCCAGGGTTTCCTCCTTGTACTTCTCCTCCCAAACCCTCCTCTTTACCGCTCTCAGTCTTCCGAGAGCTCATCTTTCCAGCCCAATTTCTTCTTTATTCTACTCATTCCTGAAAACTATTTTGTGGGTGAAGTGGAACAACTCAGACCTGCTCCCAGGAAGGGCTGGGGAGCTGCTTCAGAGAGGAGCATGGCCAGCACAAGGGTGGTGGCCACATGCTGCTGCTCTTCCCAGGAATACTGAGGTCCTGGCTTGCTTTCCTCAGGTCTCTGCCAAGACAGGACCTCAGAACAGGAAAGACAAGGCTCTGCTGGAGAGAGTCCAGAGGAGCCCCCGGAGCTGCTCCAGGGCTGGAGCCCCTCTGCTCTGGAGCCAGCCTGGGAGAGCTGGGGGTGCTCACCTGGAGAGGAGAAGGCTCCAGGGAGAGCTCAGAGCCCCTTGCAGGGCCTAAAGGGGCTCCAGGAGAGCTGGAGAGGGACTGGGGACAAGGGATGGAGGGACAGGACACAGGGAATGGCTTCCCATTGCCAGAGGGCAGGGACGGATGGGATATTGGGATGGAATTCCTCCTGTGAGGCCTTGGCACAGATTACCCAGAGAAGCTGTGGCTGTCCCATCTCTGGGAGTGTCCAAGGCCAGGTTGGATGGGTTTGGAGTAACCTGGGACAGTGGAAGGTGTCCCTGCTCATGGCAGAGGGTGGCACCTTTAAGATCCCTTCCAAACCATCCTGGAATTCCATGATCTTCTCTATGTACCATTAATTCAACACCAGGAGCACAAGCCTTACACCCTGCCACAAAAGCTGATTTTTTCCCAGATGAAGGATAGCAGCAGCTCATTTTGAGAATTCAAAGGGCTCTCCATGACGAGCCTGTTGATAAATACATTCCTGTAAAAAGACCCGGAGACGGCAATTCCTGCAAGGAAACGAGCACTTCTCACCATCAGCAGAAATCCAGGGGTCGGGGTGGGGGGAAGGAGTGGTGGGGCCGAGGGGAGGGGAAGGGAAAAAAAGGCTGCAACACTAAAGAGTCTTTCAGGACTCATTTATTCGAGCAGTGCCAAGGCAGCTCACTGCTGCAATATTTTCTTCCTGCACTCAGAGCCAGGGCTTTGGGATCTAATAAATCATTGCTGGCCGCAGAGACATTAAAATTCTAGCCCAGTACTGCATCAGATGAAACGAGGCCGAGTGCCAGCGAGCGCAGGGAGAGGGAAGGGCAGCCACACACACTTTAAAATAAGTATGTGAATGCATTTGCATATAAGCAACACCTGATTTTGGCCTCACACCAGGCTAAATCTAATGAAATGGAACAGCGAAACAGATCTGCAACTGGATGATCTTTAAGGTCCCTCCCAAGCCAAACCATCCTGGGATTCTGTGATTAATAAACTCAACCGCTCCACTTCGGGAAAGCTGATCCCCATTAAATTAGAAATAAGATATTAGGTATAAAGCACAGTAGGAAAACAGACTCAGTAATTAACAGATAGGGTACAAACCAGGGAATTATTCCTGAAGCTTATAAAAGTCTTTTCCAAGCCTGGCCCAGCTCACATTTCTGTCTGTACAAACCTCTGTGCTGGATCACATTGACTGCACCCGGTGTGAGGAATAATTGTGCACCAGGAGGGAAGAAAAACTCAATATTTAATCTAAAAACATTTTTTCAGAAGTCAAGCCACTAAATTTTAATTTATTACCTTCAGCCTGAAAAAACGTAACAAGGATCTGACCACTTATTTTCTGTGCAAGATGAAAAAAAAGGTGTGGGGGGGAGGAAAGGCAGCAAATATTAAGGGTTTTCAATGGATCACGAGGCAGCCTTGGAGCTTATTTGCAATCATTTAATTGAAGCACCTGGGGATTTAAGAGGTATTGAATGTGTGGGGTGCAAACATGCACAGAGAAAAACAAGCCATGATACGAATTTGAACTGCAAGTGGCAGAAAGAAATACGCAGGAAAAGGCCTTTATTTTAGACTGGGTGAGATTTTAACTCTGGCTGAGAGAGATTCCCTGAAATGTGGGGTGCCAGGGCCAGGAGATGTTTCCATCCTGGTTTATGAACAACCCCCACCTCCAACTCACACAATGACAAGTTCACCTTCCAGTTCCATGGAGTCTGTGGCAGAGGATCCCAAAGTCCCCATCCCTGGAGGGATTTAAAAGCCACTTGGATGTGGCACCTGGGGACATGGGTCAGGGGTGGCTTTGGCAGTGCTGGAGAACATCTGAACTTGGATCATATTAAAGATCTTTTCCAACCTCATTGATTCTGTGAGGCTGAAATGGCCAATGTGATTTTGACTTCCTACACAGAGGCTCCTTGCTCAGGAGCAGAGTAGGAGGAACTTAGAGGAAAAGATATGGAACTGAAGGGAACAGGCAGAAAAAGAAGTTTTAAATGGTGGAAAACAATTGACCA
This sequence comes from Falcunculus frontatus, assembly GCA_013398115.1. Taxonomy (NCBI): domain Eukaryota; kingdom Metazoa; phylum Chordata; class Aves; order Passeriformes; genus Falcunculus; species Falcunculus frontatus. The sequence continues at coordinate 641,708 of VZRV01007622.1, forward strand.
TGGCTAAAACAAAGAAAAAGGAGATGGCTCAGAAATATACTAGAAATTGATAAGCCACCAAAACCCAGTTTCATTCTATGATATGCAAACACTAAGAAAGAAGTTAACAAAAAAACCCCTTCAGTTACCAATTTTAATACCGAATGTGTCTTTAAAAGCCAAAAACAGTGGCTATAATTTGTCTATCTGCAATTTAAGACAGAAATTTGGGAGGGCTCATGCTTAAAAATAAAGCTTCTCTTTTCCCCAAGTGAGTGAAGAACTTCACAAGATGTGCTTGTACTCTATAAAAGCAATTGAGACACAAGAAAATTCTCTGTTCACCTTTTATTTTTCTCTTCAAAACATGTTTCCAAGGCCATCTTTTTTTTTCCCCCACCTATGCTTTTTTGCTTCTCTGCTTCACAATTTTTCCCCAGCCCTCTTCAAGCGTGGCCATTTAATCTTTTTATTTCTTTTCCACTATGAGGAAAACCAAAATCAATATTGCAGCCAAGAAATGAGGCAGAAATAAACCAGTTGCCTGGAGGAGGAGGAGAAGGCCCACAATGAGGTCATTTGGGAAAACAGAACATGAGTTTTGTTTACTTTTAAGCTCTGAGACTATTCAGTTTCTTTACAACACAAGGAAACTCAAAAGCCTGTAAAACCTTCTCCAGACAGATACAAAACAAGGGGTGAGGGATGTTTCCCAAAGTTTCTATGAACTCCTGCTTGGAAGGCTGGCATCAGTTGGACCAATCTCCAAAGGAGCTGAATGGATGTCATGAATTATTTTAGAACCACAGAGTCATTAAGGATGGAAAAGCCCTCCAAGACCATCGAGTCCAATTGTCCCCCAGCACTGCCAAGGCCACCACTGCCCCATGTCCCCAAGTGCCACATGCACATGGCTTTGGAACAATTCCAGAGATGATGATTCCATCATTGCCCCGAGCAACATCTGCCACACACAAACATCCTTAATCTGACCCAAACCCCCTCTGCTTCCTTCTCCTCAAACAAAAAACTACTCCCCTCTCCTTCCCTTAGTAGTTTCATGCTTTCTACAACCTCAAGAAAGTCCTTGAGTTAATTCACTACAAAGATGGTGATTTATCCATCGCTGATCTCAGTGCTGAAACTCAGCAGTTTCCAACACTGAGGGATTCAGCAAGTTGTTTGGAAGTATTCCCGTACGAAAATCACGCATTTAAACATAAAAACAACGAGAGTCTACACAAGTCACAGCTCATTCTTCTCCCAGTCAAGTAGGATTTTACTGTCTGCTCTATACACACCAATTAATAAACATGAAGAAACGCCAGAGGAAAAATATTCACTATATCCACTTCATACATTTTTAATCACCCTGAAATCAATTCAACACCCTGAACACGGTTTAGAATTCCTGTTTTACAGACCCGGTAAGCGATGGATCGCCTAATTAAATCCAGGAGTGGCATTTCCCAATCAATGGAAGGGGCACATCTCAGAGCGGAAGGAAAAGTAAGGAGACAGCACCTCAACCCTGCCATTTGCCTCATGTTCCTCCGTGCTCCCCACGAAAATGCTGAGGAATTCCAAAAAGAAAGGGTAAAAATATAAAGTTCATCCTCTTTGACAGAGTAGTTGTGCAAGAACTTGGTTTGTGAGGCCAAAGAGCTGATCTGCCATCAAAGGCCCAGCATTTCTGAGAATAATACAGCCAAATTATAATTGTAAGTTAATAAGGAAGGCTGAAATCATGCCTAGAATTATCTTTGCCCCACAAGAAGTATGCAAAGGAGGATTAAAAGCAGAAATCCTGTCGGAACATCCTTCTGTCTTCTACAACACTGAAGGCCACCGACTTTCAACATCCCAATAAATTAAAGGAACAGTCAGGAGTAAATGAGGTCACTCCTCACATGTGCAGTTGTGTCTGAGGTTCAACAATGAATACAAATGACAGGGATTAGGACAGGAACACACGTGAGAATCCTGCACCTCCTGTCCTGCCAACAAAACCAAAGCCCGAAGGGCACAGATTCCCTCTGCTCATCATTATGTCCAAACAAATGTTGTTTCACCTTGGGGAAGAAAAAAATGACAAAACCTGGGAATTTTCAACTTGGGAGAGCTGCAAACAGCCTGACTCAGAGATGTGTCTTGCTCTTCAGGAGTGTGCAGGGGTCCTATGCAGGGAAAGTCCCTCTGCTCTGGAGCCAGGCTGGGAGAGCTGGGGGTGCTCACCTGGAGAGGAGAAGGCTCCAGGGAGAGCTCAGAGCCCCTTGCAGGGCCTAAAGGGGCTCCAGGAGAGCTGCAGAGGGACTTGGGACAAGGGATGGAGGGACAGGACACAGGGAATGGACGCACACTGCCAGAGGGCAGGGATAGATGGGATATTGGGAAGGAATTGTTCCCTGGGAGGGTGGGCAGGCCCTGGCACAGGGTGCCCAAAGAAGCTATGGCTGCCCCTGGATCCCTGGAAGTGTCCAAGGCCAGGTTGGATGGGGTTTGCAGCAGGCTGGGATAGTGGAAGGTGTCCCTGCCCATGGCTGGGGATTGGAATGAGATGTTCTTCCAGGTCCCTTCCAGAAATCATTCCAGGATTCTGTGAGCATCTCTCCTGAGCAGGCGCCGTCACAGCACAACCTGAGAAATGCCGGGCGCTGGAGCGACGTGACACAAACCCCTTGGTTGGGAGATTTCCCAACCAGCTCCGCATCTTTGGGCTCTTGGATTTTATTACCATTTATTATTTAGGAATAACTCCGCCGAACACAGAGTCAGCCTAGCGGAGGTTCATGAATCACAGCATCTTATCAGCATATTAATCAGCTCCTGGTAGGGAGAGGGAAAATGGTGTGAGCTATCACAAACACTTTATAGTTTCACGCTTGAAGTCAAACAAGCTCCAGAAGAGACTGATTCTTCACCCCTGATTCCACACCAGTGGGCTAATCTATTTACTGCAGCACTGGTGCCTTCCTGGAGTGGGTGCAAGGAAATGGGAAGGGTAAGGTGCCAAAGGAAAACCACGTGGTTCAGCAGCTCCCATTTGGGGCAGGTAAAGTGAATTCTACCAAGAAGAAAAAAAGCAAATTGGAGGCCTTAAATACATTTTAAAATTAGCCTCAATTAAAACAACAGCTTACACGAAGATCCAACTTAATTACAGTCTGATTTAATTGAATAGTAAACAACACTGAAACACTGCTGCTGATGTTCCAAAATCCATGGAATCAGCGCAGTGGAAGCCGTCACCAGCCGGGCACGAGGAGCCAGGACTCGGAGCACAAACCTGGCATTGGGCAGATGTAGCTCTGTCTGCAGCTGGAATATTCTCCCCATGTCACCTTCCCTCAGCTCAACAGCTGCTCATGCAGCAGCAAGGAACACTGCCAGCAGAAGTTATTCTCCTCCTCATTCAGTTTCCGACGGGAAACGGGAAGGAGGGTGCAGTTCAACAGATCTGGGAGTTCGAAGGACCCCAAAAATGAGACACAGGAGAAGCCACCAATGCTTAATAAATCCCTTAGTTCAAACACGGGGATTGTTTTCATAAACATTTCTCCTATGAATTGAACAATGCTGATTTTATCTCACCAAGTAACTCTGTTTTAAAACTTCCTTTTTTAAACTTTATTATTATTTCCCATAAAAATCCAGCTAATCCAGACCACACTTGAAAAATGATTTAGGAAATAACTGTCCTTCACACTTCCATTAAGGAAGATCAAAATGGAAAAATGAGGAATCTGAATAAACGGATGGTTCATCAAGTACTTGAGTATGTGCCAAGGATTTCCCATTCTCCCTAACACAAGGATTTCCTATTTTCCCTAACAGCCAATCTGGCAGAAAAAACTGGATTATTTATCTTGCAATGGACCTCTCTCCCTACTCCACCAGAAAACAATACGGAAATGAGAATGAGAAGAAAATCAGATTAAAACTCATTATTTCAGCATAAAGCTACCATATAAATAAAAATAATAAGAAAAATATTAAATAGTATAAAGCATTCACATTTAGTACAAAAAAAGCCCCACAAAAGCATAGAATTCAACCTGCCAGTATCCTGGTTACCAGTCCTGCTTTCTTTCTGCCTCTATCCCACCTGAGTTTTATTCCACAGCTCTTTTCATAGCTGCTGAGACCACCCTCAAGAGTTGCCTGTCTTTTCTCTACAGAAGATAAAATTTATATTTTCTCCTCCTCTTTTGCTATAGAACTTTGGGTCTTTCATTACATATTGAAACAAATTCAAATTTAAAAGGGTTTGTAATACTATTTGCCGAGGAAAAAAAAAAGCTCTTCTGTTAAATGCTTTTTAACTTCTATTTTGGGACTCCACTGTAAGAGTTCAGCCCCCTGACCCCTTACCTTCCACCTGGGCAATGGAACAATCCAGCAGGAATATTCCTGCTGTGCTGTCCTACATTTGTTTCTTTGTTTTACCATTGACATAACCGAGGACCTTGTTTTAATTTTTCCAGTCTGATCTGCCTCCAACTTTTTCCTCCAAGATTATCCTGCACATCCACCACTGATTTCTGTGCATGTGCCACAAATTCTGGAGGACAAACGCCTGAAGGATGGTTTGGGATGAAACCAGTCTCTGGGGGCCACCTTGTCATGATCCCTGCATGGATCAAAGCTGGCACAAGCTGGCCAAGTCAAATTTTACAGATTTAAGTGCACAGTAGAAACTTCACAGTGACCAACCAGCAGGTTATTTTAGAAGACAACATCCCATTAATGTTGGCTAATTTCAAATGCAGTCCTGCAGAATTCATGTGTTCAAGCCCAGGTTGGATGGGGCTGGGAGCAACCTGGTCTATGGAAGCTGTCCCTGCCCATGCAGAGGGTGGAATGAGATGACCTTTGAGGTCATTTCCACCCCAAACCATTCTGGGATTCCATGAATACCTTCATCTAAAGCAGAATTCCCCCTCTAAAATTCATCTAGAAAGATCAAGGTCCAAATTCTGACCAATCTGCATCTCAATATTTAAATAAAATTGTCTTATCAAGTGCCAGAAAGCAGCTTCTAAGACACCCAGGACTGTATGAAAGTACATACAGAAATGTACATTGAATGGATATTAAGGCGGAGCTTTAAGCACATGCCAAAAAAAATCAAAGTAAAGTGGGAGAGAAGTAGCCTCTTGTGCTGGAAAGCCACAAAATTCCTGTTATTTCCAGGGTAGGAAAATAACTGTGCACTTATGAGCTCGTTCTATCACCCAAGCGCTGCTGGAGTCCACAGTCCTCTCACAATGGGGAGATTTTTGAAGAGATTTTTTCACAGAGATTGGTTTTTTTTCAAGCCTCTCGTGCTTTGACTGTGAGACCAAAGTTCCCCCAAGCTACAGTATCTCCAACAAAGCAGCTGCATAAATTGGAATGGGAAAAAGAAAGGATGAATAAAAATGGGGCAAAACACCTCTGAGGAACTCTCTGCTCTGCAGAGTCTCAGACAGGGCTCCTCACAGCCCCACTGATCCACCAGCTGGAAGAGCTGCCAAACTCAACCAGAATATTCCATGCACAAAGCACCTCAGAGTATTTGATGTTCATTCCCAGATGCTGGTGACCACTCTCCTTCTCAGAAGCACATTCCCAAGTAATTCCACACATGAGGTGAAAGTCAACACATCCAACTGGCAATGCAAATAGAATGCAGGAAGTCCTAATGCAACATGACACCCAATAGCTGATTACATCCCCCAAAATGGTATAAAAAGGAGTTTTCCAGGGCTGATTTTGTAAAGGGGTTACAAGATCAGTTCAACACAAGGTGAATGTAATCCACAGGGAAAACCAGATACACCCAAGGTGAGATTTTCTTTTTCCAATGCACCATTTCTCTCCCATCTGAATTCTTTCCATATCAGTACACTTCAGTTCCCCACTAGTTACATAATTATGGAAAACATCTTTCAAGGCTTTTTTCAAGTATTAAGGATGACATTTTTAGACAACTGAGTTCTAAAGACGGTTTCAAACAGACATCAGGCTTGCTCTTCAATGTAAGATTAATTCAACCAAAGCACAACTTGAAATCAAAAAAAATCAGTCAATGATGTAGCTTAAGTCAGAACCTATCACAATAACTGGACGTTCTCCAAACAAGGGGCTCTTGGCTGTGGGATCCTCATTTCCACAGCTGGATTATTCCAGCACATGCACCCCAGTGGCTCAGTGCAGCTCCAGAGGGAAGCTCAGCTGAGATCAGTGCAGCTCCAGAGGGGAGCCCTCCTGCTGGCTGCCCCAGCACCTTCTTGCATGTTTTGTTAATCTAAAGAAAACCCCTTTGGATCCTTTTCCTTAGGATTCCCAGGGCATCCTCTTCACCTGAATTCAGGTCCAACTCCTCTCACCACCCTCGCTGCACTGGCTTTGCTGAAGCGTGTTTCCTGCGAGTCCCATTCCCATCCAGCTCCCTCATGGGAAATCTTTGTCCCTCATGAAGGGATCAACCACCACTGAGCACAGACATCCAGGAAAAGCCACCAACCCCTGTCCTACCTGTATAGGCCATGTTCTTCGGGTTTCCGTAGGGAGCCCCAGGTTGGACGGGGCTGTAAACAGGATTCATGGTGGAAGACCGGGAACTCTGAGGACAAAAGAAAAGCAGAGTTGAGACGGTTGCCTTCTGTTGGCTCCCGAGTCGCCGTCTGTGCAGAGTCCTGATAGCATCACCCTGTTAGAATTCCAGACACAGAGAGCTGTGAAGGAAGGGATTTACAACCAGACATTACAACCAGATAGCATATTTAATTATTCAAGTTTTGGATCTCTCCCTTAATTCCCACAACTTCTCCGGCGCTGCATATTCTGCCTACAAATGCACCCGGAGCAGATTCATCTTCCCCATCCCTGCTCCAGGGGGGCTCGGGATTCATGACCCCACTTCCAGCTTGCGACGAACAAAGAGGAGGAGCCACAAAGTCAGGCAAGGAATTCTCCCCTTCTCAAGAGCGAACAGTTCTTGGGTGATAAAACCAACCCTGCTGAAGACCTGACCTTTCCAAAAGCAGCAGAGAAAAGGCCATTTGCCGCTGGCGAGATGGAGAAGGGCAAGCATTGGTGAGCTTTCAGCGTGAGCTGACTGTGAAAACCTGGAGGCCAAGGCTTGGATCCTGCATGGGGCTGGGCAGGGCCACCCCCACATCCCACCCCTGTCCCACAGGGAATCTCTGTCACAGAGCTTACGAGAGCAAGGAGATTTCGACAGCCCTTGAGCTCCTCTCTCCAATAAAGATGATGAAGCCGGGTCAGCTTCTTGTGGGTTTTATTAAGAGGAAAGCAAGTAACTTGGGAATTTGTGTCTCCTAACTGTCAGTTAAGCAACTGGCTCAGTTAATTATCTTAATGAAGCACATTCTCAATTCTGATTAATGGGAAAATCAGTCATTAAGCTTTATTAGGGAACGCATTTGTCTCCACAGCTATCTAGTGGTAATTTCACACCAGAACCAAACTCATCTTGCTTCAAAATCTGGGGGTTTTGTTAAAATGTGTTATTTTACAGTTCATAAATAACACCATTCTCTCCAAACAAGTCCCTCATGATGGACACACAATTTGTTAGATCATTAACTCCTTTCACTTTACCTTCTGAGAATAAACAAGTCAAACGTTAAATGTTAGCACCGATTGACTTGACAACAATTAGTGCTTAATTAATTAGCTGTCCCTCCACCCCCAAGTTAGCACTGAAGGAGCCATTCTCAAAGCAAAGGAAATCAGGGTTATAAAGCAAGTGGGAAGAGAAAGCTACAGGGAGACATGGAATTCCATCAGTTGCTTCACTAACACACAGCAGAGCATTAAGAAGAGCTTTAGGAAAATCAGTGTAAGACCAGGCTGTCCAAAGAAGCTGTGGCTGCCCCATCCCTGGAAGTCTCCAAGACTGGATGGGGCTTGGAGCATCCTGGTCTAGTGGAAGGTGTCCCTACCCACGGCAGGGGTGGAACTGGATGAGATTTAAGGTCCCTTGCAACCCAAATCATTCCATGATTTTATGAAATAGAATTGATGAGGGTCACTCTTCACCTTTCAGTTGTTCCTCCCCAAAAACCACCCAGTGACAGCTGGACCTGCTCCCAGCAGGGCTGGAGTCACAGCTGCTTTTCTGAAGTGCCTTTTCAATGCCAGCATCATTTCATTTGTACTCTTGTGTGTGTAAAAAGTACAAAAAAATCATAATTTGGGGGAAAAAATGACCGCGTATGTGTGGCTTGCATTAGGTGTTGTACCAAATGGTAAAAGCAAAATACTCTTATTGAGAAGGATGAAAGAAATTGCTTTTTATCCCAGATAAAAAGGTTGCAATCATGGTGGGGGCTTGAGAGCTTGTGAGGAAGAGGTTTGTGCTTCCTCCCTGCTTTGTATGCAGGGTGGGATTTCCAGACAGCAGGAAAGAGCCCCTGCAAACGGCATTTGGGAAGGATGATTTTCTCTCCCATTCTGCAAGACAATGCCATCTGAAAATACATTTGAAATTCATTGCAGGCACCATGTTGTGGCATTGAAACAGCTACACCGAAATGGGAATAAAACAGGATTAGCAAAATTAAACCTCCTGCACCGCCAGAACCTGCAGCGTTCGCTTGTGGCCATGAATACCCAACAAAAAGACTACTAAAAATTAATTCTAAACAGACGAACACCAGTGTTGCTCTATTGCAGGAGCTTCCAGGGCTTCCTAATCCCTGAGACAGCGATGCTCAGTTGCTCCGAGAGACTCCAGCAAGGAGCAACTCCAGCAGGAATGCCATGGGAATAAGCTGCTAGCAAACAGTCTCGGGATACTTCGTGCCTGTAACCTGGTTACGTTTTCATCTATTTTACCCTTCCTGTGAAAGTGCAGGACACGCTCCCATCCCATGAGGGAACCGCTCCACATGAAGGGCAAACAGAGCCACAAGGGAGGTCGGGAACAACGCGCCCGGCAAATCGCGCCCGTGCCGGGCATTTTCCAGGCAGCACGGGAAGGGCAATGGAAATGTCTGTGCTGGGAATGCTCAGCTTGAACTTGGTGTGCTGTGAGGTGGTTGCAGAGCTACTCTGGGGTGGTTTGGACTCAGAGCAGAATTGGGATTCGTACTCTGGAATAGCGCTCTCCTGATGCTGCCAAGCGAGGGACAACAGGAAACGGCCTCCAGCTGCCCCACGGAATGTTTAGGTTGGATATTGGGAAAATGTCTTCACTGAAAGGGTGGTCAGGCACAGGAACAGGCTGCCCAGGGCAGTGGTGGAGTCCCCATCCGCAGAGGGATTTAAAAGATGTGTGGACGTGGCACTTGGGGACAGGGGTCAGTGTGGCCTTGGCAGTGCTGGGGAGAAGTTGGAGTCCATGACCTTGGAAGGATTTTCCAGCCTTAATGATTCTGTGGTTCTGTGAGGGTGTCCCCCATCCCTGGGAATCAAGGAATCACCACACCTCCAAACTCCTACAGGCACCACACACCAGGAACATCTCATCCCGTTGTTTTCCTCCACCACTGGTTTACTTTGTGCTTTTGGAAACATCATGCCCAGATCCCCCCATCTCCATAGAGGGGTTTGCAACCCCCATCATTATGGCTGGAAAAGATCTCCAAGATCATCAAGTCCAACCTCTGACCAAATATAAAACCTAAATGAATAAAGCAGGCACGGAAAATCCAGGAAGTTAACCAAGTTATTATCATTATCTTTGCAGAATGAAGGAATGAAATCTTTACAAACAGAGAAATAAATCTATGTCACAGGGTTTTTAAAACAGTGACATGGACAGGTGAGTCTTTCAGGCTCTCCAAAAATTAAACAGTAGCTTTGAACTTGAAAAGAAAAGAGTAAACAATGGAAATGGGAGCTGTTCTAGAGGACAGACATTTTTCCATCTTGTTTCATGTCACTCATGGTGTCAAAGTGATTTTCCCTTTAAACTCCCATTGCCTTGTTTTTTGTGGCACTGGGATGCAATTGCTTTTGAGAGACCCATTCCTTACACTCTGGAAAGAGGGTGGTATTTTCTCTGTGCCAAAAGTCATTTATTTCACATCAGGTGGCACAGAACCAACATGAGAGAGTGTGAACAAAGAAAAGAGATACGTTTCTTCCTCGACCTGCACATCACCTCTTTAAATGAATTTTATACAAATTGCATGCTAATAATATTCAGCCAAAGTCTCCTTGAACATGAAAAGGCCTCCTGACCTTACACTCCATGCAAATTCCACTAATTTTCTGACAATTTTTCACTTAAGTCATTTGAAGCTTGACCCTCACTTGGGATCCGCCAAACAGTAATTAAATTACCTTCCAATTCATCTGCTAAAGGTTAATTTAGGCAAGTTACAAGGGTATATCCCACCTTTCCCCAAAAAAGTCCGGGACAGTACACATGAGCTTGGAGATCTGTTTCCACAATGAGCAGCTTCTTCTTTCATTTATTTTTTTTTTAGCAACACCTTAACTAAGAGTTGGTTGAACATCTCTCACGTGAAACAAAATATTGAACCTCTTATAGAAATGTAACAGGGTTTTATATAATGTGAACACATCAGCTTGACACATGGAATCACAGAAGGGTTTGGGTGGGAAGGATCTTAAAAATCATCCAGCTCCAACCCCTGCCATGGGCAGGGACACCTTCCAATATCCCAGGTCACCTTCTCTTCTCCAGGTGAACACCCTCAGCTCTCCCAACTGATGTCAACCTCCCCAGTGGAGGGAAAGACCCCATGGAAATTCCTTGGAGTGAGGGATTTCACTACAGCACTTGACCTTCCTGATCCCAAAAACCAGCAAAGGGAAAACAAAGCTGATCCTGGAAATTTACAGTCCTACATCATCTTCCATCAGATCCACCGCCAAACCAGGACAGGAGCACTCAGCTCTTCACTGAGGAGACACAGGAGCGTGTCCTGGGAGACAAATCCCAAAGGAGCCACATTCCCATCACCTACTGCCTCCTCTGAGATAAAGAACTAAATAAACCCGCACACTTCCAACCGAGAAGAGCCTGACATCTCTAACAGCAACAAGCCCTTTTGTCTTCATTGTATGAAAAATGAAATGGATAATTTATAAGCACAAAGCAGCTCTTGACTTTGGAATTTGCTGACCTCAGACTGCCCAAAAAATAAATGCTGAGGCAGGAAAAAAATCTCGACCTTTCGTTTGCTGAAGTTTATGATCTGCTTAAAAGCCAGAGGACCAAAAAATGGTAATTCAGTTATTAATTCAATTTAATATGCTAGCCTCCATACTGAAATATAGTAAAGGAAATCCCTGTCCTCCCTGAAAAGGACTAGAAAGATGGGGTCACTTGTTGCACAGGTGAACCTGAATGTGGGTGGCAAAATATCTGGACATTGTGTTTGCCTCTTTGAATTAGGCAGAGCTTACCCAAACACCCCTTTGAGCCTAAATAAATGAGAAATGATTGAATCATAGACTCACAGACTGGTTTGGGTTGGGAGGGACGTTAAAGCTCACCCAGTTCCAACCCCCTGCCATGGGCAGGGACACCTTCCACCAGATCATGTTATCCCAAGCCATGTTCAACCTGGCCTTGAACCAGTTCGCCCACAAGACGTTCAGAATGAGAAAAACCAAAAGATTCTGGCACAGCTGGGGTTATATTAACTTGTTTCCAGAGAAGAAAATGTCTTAACGCACATGAATTCCGTGCTGCAAATTCCCAGCTTTTCATCTGCAAGTCTGATGGGTTTCACCAGCAGGTAACCAATAAATACATGTATTTTTTAGAAGATCTAACATATCTGCCCCAGTGTGTCCCAAACCATTCTCAGCAGTTCTCAAACGACTTCCTTGATATATTCCTATTAATTTCTCTAACTTGAGCCCTTGCTGACTTTCCCTTTGGAGATGAACCCTGCTGTACTCTTGTACTCAGTGCTCTCCGACTGAGCCACGGCCTCCTCCAGCTGATTATCTCCATTCTTTTATCCCCCCTATCCTACTTCACTATGTTCTGCTGAAAAAGCTTCCTGGAATACGCAGCTTGAAGACACTTCTCTCTGCGCCTTCCTTTCCACAAGCACTGCCTTGGGAGATTTGGGTTGGCCATCAGGAAAAGCCTGGGTTATAAACACCTATCCCACAACATCACCCAGTCACTACAAAAAACCAAACAAAACATTCTGAGTTATCTTTCTTATCTGAGCCTTCTCGAGCTGCTTCAGACCTTTCTCCCAGCCAACCACTGCTCCTTCTCCTAAGAGAAGCTGCACTGTAGGAGTCAGACAGAACAACCAGACACAAAATTAATATCCATAAAAGGACAATTTATGGTACTACAAACTATGATCTTCTCCTCTTCGAGCTCTTTAAAAATATGAAATAATTGATCACCTCTTTGGCTTTGTTTTACAGATGCAGAGAAAATGCAAGAGAGCAATGGGTTCAAGGGTGAGCTCACTGGAAGCACTGGAATAGGTGGAATAAGCATCCCTGGAAGTGTTCAGGGAACGTGGGTTAGTGGTGGCCTTGGTAGTGCTGGGTTCACAGTTGGAGTCAATGGTCTCAGAGGACTTTTCCAGCCTAAATGATTCCATGATTCTAAGGCAAACCAGACCTTAGATTCCATGATTCTAAGGTAAACCAGATGGCAGGACCAAGATTCAGGTGCAATACACATTTTCCATCACATTATCCTCAAAGACAAGCTTTAATTGATGTTTTGCTCCAAAATTTCCAATCACTACCACTAATTATCCTCCCCCCATTTTTATAATTACCCCCCCCAGAATGTGAGAATCCCTTTGCAACCACATCTTGAACATGGAAAACATCACTCCTTCCCACGGATTGCAACAGGATAAAGATCTAAATTTGTCTGGGAGTCGATCACACCATACAAAGTTGGCACATCAGCAATACAATATTCCTGGAATTAAAATCAGATGAGGGCAGAGATGTCCTTTTAATGACAGATGGGTCAGGCTTCCCTGGGCTTTATTTGGTCAAATTCACTGTGCTGCAGGTTTTGGCTGTAATTTGTCACTTCCAGCCATGGTTGTTCCTCATTGTTCTCTAACAATCTTCTCCCAGGTCCTGTTTTCTGGTCACCTCTGGGATTTCTTCTCTGGTCAAGAGTGGAAACCCAAGGCAGGGTTGAGGAGCAGCTCCAGCCTCACCTTCCCATCAGGCAGCACAGCAAATCTCTCCCTGTCCTCTTCTCTTCCTTTGCTCACATCGATGGATGGACCCAGATGGGTTTTAGACACTGGGAAACAGGAAGATGAACAGAGCAAATGGAGGGGATCAATCCTCCCTAATAGTCCCTTCTTCCTTAAATATTTTGGAATCTTTGCTCTGAAACAAAGCAGTACCAGGGAAGATGAAGGACGGCCCAGGCTAAATCTGTCAGCGGAAAGGGAGCTTTGGCAAGAAGTTTGTTTATCATCGTCTTTTTGTAATTTCGTGTTGGCAAGAGGCACTGTGTTAACAAGCCCAGGAGCCTGAAAGTCTTTCCCATCCATAGGACAGGCAGATGCTGGCATTCCCTCACTCCATTTGGAAACCAAGCTACATGGAAGGAGAAAAACAGACTCCAGATTTATGCTGGGCTTGATGTGCCCCATGCTATTAAGGACCACCAAACCCCAGAAAATATATGGGGCAACTCGGTACCACTTGAAAAATAAGCAAAAGAAGTTGTTGACTTTTTAGGGGAGAGCAGCCAAGTGATGAACAAACAGAACTCAAATTAAGAAATTAAGAAATTCACAACAATCATAGGCAGAGCTCAGGCAGGGGTTTAATTTCCTAAGGAAATACGGGATAGCACAGGCTTAAAAAAATAGGGAGTGCACCCAAAGGCACTGGCGTTGCAATTATTATTACAAGCCTTCAAAATAAAGATTGCTCAAACTGAAAATATGAAATTAAATAGTTGTTTTAAATGTTAAAGACTCACTTCATCACTTCCAGCTCCCAAAGACTGAAGTGGAGTGGGAGATCAGCTGTTCTACAGCTTGGTCCCCTCCCCTTGCCCACAACACCTTGGCACGTTTTCCCAAAGGTTAAGCAGTGCTGGTGGGGATCACTGCCTGGTCATCACATCCCAAATCCAAGGGTCTCCATGACCAGCCTGGCAGAAGAGCCATCTTTCAGCATCCTTCTCCCTACCAGGAATGCTGACATCCTTCCAGGCCAGGTTGGATGGGGCTCAGAGCAACCTGGGCCAGTGGAAGGTGTCCCTACCCATGGCAGGGGTGGCACTGGATGAGCTTTAAGATCCCTTCTAACCCAAACCAGTCTGGGATTCCATGATTCTGCACCTATGCCCTACTGCTCTAGTATTCATCCAACTCACATCCTATTGGAATTCTGTCCTACTTGGCATTTCTTTCATAGACTGTGAGTCTACTCCTGCAGAATTAAGCAGTAAAACAACACGTAACCAGCACAACAGAAAGCAAGCTTGCACAGATGACCATGATAGAAATCTTTAAATGAAGGCTATGGATGTCTCTAAAGCTGTCCTAGGCCTCAAACACAAGTCAAACATTCCATACAGGAATTACCAGAGGTCAGTGGCAGACACTGTGTAAGAGACAGGAGCCAATAATCAGTGCATGTATGGCATGAGCCTCTAACACATGCAATATGCATTCAATTAGCATATTCATTTCATAACCACTGTTAAAGCCAAGAATTTCTCAGCCTGCCATTACAGAGGATTTTGCAGGGCTTTTATTCACCTAAACACTCGTTCAGGTTTCCAGTGAATACACCCAGCCCAGGAGGTCAAAACCAGATATGCTTTTGCAGCAACACAAAGGAAAGGGCTGAAAGGCCACAGCAAGTCAACAATTGACACTTTTCACAGATTTCTGGACATTCCTTCCCAAACTAAAGAGTGGGAAGAGAAGTTTGAAGGAGCTTACAGTTTGCAGTTCATATCAGGAAAAAGAGAACTACTAAATCCTCAATTTATGATGGCTGGAAAACCCAGCTTTGCTTCCTTGTTTTCCAGCAGGGGATAAGATTGGTTTGGGGAATGAATGGCATGGCAGAAATTGTAGAGCAGCCATTCCCTTCTTCCTTGAAATAACAGTGAGTGCTGACAGCGAAAAACCAGTTTAAAAAGTCCTGGAAGTCTCTCGGAAACGTTTAAAAGGAAAAGCTCAGTCTGAAGCAGCCAAGCAAATATTGGCCTTCCCACATGAACATCTGTACTCATCTCAAATCGATTCTTCCTGGCTGCCAGGTCAAGGAGCTGAGGAGCCACTTGAACAACCAGGGCTTCAGCATCCATCACAAAATCATGGAATGGTTTGGGTTGGGAGAAACCTTGAAACCATCCCGTTCCACCCATTCCAAGGGCAGGGACACCTTCCACTATCCCAGGGTGCTCCAAGCCCTGGCCAACTTGGCCTCAGAGATTTCCAGGAATGAAGCAGCCACAGCTTCTCTGGGCACCCTGTGCCAGGGCCTCCCCCCCCTCCCAGGGAACAATTCCTTCCCAATATCCCATCTGTCCCTGCCCTCTGGCAGTGGGAAGCCATTCCCTGTGTCCTGTCCCTCCATCCCTTGTCCCAAGTCCCTCTGCAGATCTCTTGGTGCAGTGCCAGGGGAACATTTGGACTCAATGTTCTTGGAGGCTGTTTCCAACTTTAACAACTCCATGATTGTACCTATGACTGATAATTTAATTATTCTTAGAATTCAGTGTTGATTTTACAACACACTCAGGTGTAGCCAGGATAAACCCACCTGGTTTAAGCACAGAGTTGTCTGTAGCCTCACAGCTTCAAATTACGAACTCTACAGAGAAAAAGCCATTTAATATCGCACAAAAGATCCCACCACACATTACACAGCAATTCCATGATTTACAGTGCACACCCTTATTTGTGCCTTTTTGAAAAAGAAGAAAAAAAAATCAGGCCTTTGATTTGCAACCAATTTGTGACACATCTCATGCTGATAAGCCTCATCTCTGTACATAATAAGGCTTTTTTCTGCCATCATTTCTCCCTAACAATTCAATTTTCATCTTAAATGAACTCTATCAATCATACAACAGGTGCACATCACCTACTCAAGAGACAGATTTCCTTTCTCCAGATTTCTCTGTCCTCTGACAATGCCCAAATGGATAATAACTGTGATAAAACCCTCAGTCTGGTAGGGGACTAATTTTGGTAAGATTTGCTCTACTTTTTAATGAATTCACAAGTTTTTTTCCATGCTTGGAAAATAAACTCAGTATTCCCAGAAGATGTTTTGTGAAATACTGGTGGCATGTTTTTTATTTCCTCAATAAACAACAGAAACTGAGCTCCTGGTTTCTGCTCAGTGACTAATTCAGCTTTAAGAGAGGATTCCAACAGCAAGGAAGAACTAACAGGGAATTCTAGAAGGAATTAAGTACATAATAAGCAGCCCAGTAGGCAGCACATGCTGTGGGTAAGACAGAAACCAGGCTGGATGTGCATCCTCTGGAAATGCAGTCCTAAGACATTGGACAATGTGACCAGGATAGGGAACACAGGGAAAGCACAGGGCAGGGCCTGGTCAATCTTCACAGGAATTGCCAGGCAACAGGAGCGAAAAAAATGTCCTTGAGGGAAAGAAAAGGAGGGCAAATTGTGAGAGTAGCCACGACCTCTACGATCTGGAGAGCCTGGGAATGGACACTTCAGAAAGAACAAATGTTACACAGCAAGACATTTCCCCAAGGTCCCCCTTTCTCTATATTTTTTCCTGAATTGACTCTTTCAATAACCATAAAATAATCTGGTTATTCCTTTTCAATTAATAATATGCATTTAATCATATTTGCAATGTATATTTTATACTTTCATTTCTTTACCTACACAAATTTAAACAGATTGGTGCCTGTATTTAGAATCAGAGCACAGTGAATGACACTCCATAAAGTATTTCCATATAAATTGCCCAGGGCACAGGTGTCCCTGCATTCCTGGGGCTGTGTTACCCCACCAGCATCCCTCAATGTGCAAAACACCCCTAGTGCAATTCCAGAGGAAAATGGAAGATACACAAAACAAGGAGAGGAAGATGCACTTCACACCCCTCCATTTTCTCCGGAAATTAAAACCCAGCTGTGCCCAGATTTCGGTAACAGCACAACAGTGTCAGATTTGTCCTCCCAGTGTGGCTGAGGGCTATGGAAATGTAATTACAAAGGGTTTTAGGGTGGCACTTTTAATTTCCCCCTCAGGCAGCCTGTTTGCCACAGGCAGCAGTTCATGTGTGTGTTCTGTGGGTGGTTAAGCCCGTGGCAGAGGAAGCCCAGGTTTCCCCCTGCTCCCACTCTTAGTTTTTAAATGAACACAAGCCTGCAGGTATTTCCAACTCGGCGTGGACGAGCTGAGGTGAAGCTGCCATTGATGCTCTCACATCCCTCCTTTGTTCAGCCCAGCCAACACTGAAAGCAGCTCTGAAAACATGAAACGTGTGCCTGCACCTCTCCTGCTCTTTTATCTGATGTAAAATACCTGTCACTGGCTGAAAGGAGAAATGGAGGTCTCATACTGAAGGAAAGGAACGACATTTTGGAAGGATTTTATTCTGCATTTTCACAGGAGAACACAACATCTTGGCAGAAGCAAAATATTATTACTAGGAAAAGGTTCTTCAGCCACATGGAGCAGTGCCCAGGCTCCTCAGGGAATGGGCACAGCCCCACAGAGCTCCAGGAGCGTTTGGACACCGCTCCCAGGGATGCCCAGGGTGGGATTGTTGGGGTGTCTGTGCAGGGCCAGGAGCTGGATTTTGATCCTCGTGGGTTCCTTCCAGCTCAGGACATTCCATGATTCTAGGATCTGTCGAGGCAGCCTTGTAGAAGGAACAGAGCAGAATTCCCATCCCCAGCACAGCACCAGCTCCACAGCTACACTCCCGAGCTCTTGCTGACCCAGGACTTGTAATCTCCTTCTGCTGGAGCATGTTTGATACAAATGCTAATCCTCCTGATTTGCAATTCACTGCTGCCATCTGATCCTGAAAATCTTCTGCAGACATCAGAGCAGGGAAACAGAGAACTGAACATGAGACAGAACTGCTCAGGCTGTGCTGCCAATTACCAGCAATTAAGAGGGCACTCAAAAAAATCCTCATCAGCCCCCAAACCACCTTGGAATTTGGAGCTGGCATCACTGACAAGCTTCCTGTGCCTCTCCAGCCTTCTGCATCCTGCTGTGTGCAGCCTGTGTCATCCCATGGCCCCTGGACAATGTGTGCCATGAATTACTGATTCCAGCCAGGCCACGGCTCCAGCAGAGGACAGTCCTTGCTGGCCAGGAAGCTCCCCAGGAGCTCTGTCCACAGGTGCCATGCAGAGGAGCAGGATCTCCCTAGAGCTCCAGAGCAACCAGAAGAACACTGCAGGTCCAGATCTGTCACCTGCACATTAAAACGCCAGCTGAGGGCTTTGTGACAGTCCAACAGCCAGCTGGATATGGTGCCTTATGGAATCCCAGACTTTGGGCTGGAAGGGACTCAAAGCTCATCCAGTGCCATCCCCTGCCATGGGCAAGGACACCTTCCACTATCCAGGACAGCTCCAAACCCTGTCCAACCTGGCCTGGAACACTTCCAGGGCTGGGGCAACCACAGCTTCTCTGGGCACCCTGTGCCAGGGTCTCAGCACCCTCACAGACAGGAATTCCTTCCCAATTTCTAATCTAAATTCCCCCTCCTTCAGTTTAAAACCATTCCCCCGTGTACCATCCCCTGTGCTGAATTCTGCTGCTGCTGCCAATTTATAAAATATTGTGACAATCTTGAAACTCCTGGGATCAACAGGAAAGCCATGTAAACTGAAGAAAGCTCCTCGAGGAATGCAGGGGGACCAGATTAGAAATTTAGAGGGGGAAATTACAGAGGCGGAGGGAATGCAAAAGCAGCAAGTGCATCTCTGAGTCCAAAACCAGGAACAGAGGCTGAGTCATGGCAGCTATATTTGGTATAAATCCAGAGGAATCATTCCTAAAATAGGTTAACAAAATACTAAGAAGCAGAAAAAGGAAATTCCATCTTGAATATAGAGTGAAAAACTCCATCTCGGGGAGTTTAACGTGGTAAGGAAAGCCCTGGGGTCACCAGCATCCAAAGGGAATGAAATACTGGTGTAGCTGAAGAGGACCTTTGTTAAACAAAATCCTGGAATTACAAAAGAGCCACATAAAAATACAACTCCATTTCCCATCTTGTAATCCAGTATTTAACACTTGCTTTCACCAGGAAAGAAAAAGCATCCTGTTCTGTTGGGCTTTTTAAGGCTGTGCAGTGTTTGCTCAGAAAACAAAGTAGGGTTTCAGATGAACAGCAGGAACTCTGGGGTTTACTTTCCCAGGGGTGATGAGAACAGGGAGTGTGTGCAGTGCTGGAAAGGTTTGGGAACTCTCAACATTTCCAAAAAAAGAGGCTCACAGCTGCTCCAGCAGCTTCTGCCCACGACCTCGGATCATTTCCTGCAAAGTTCCTTCGCTGGGTGTTCTCCACACATCCTGCTTTGTATCCTACACAACCTGGGCAAATCACCCAATTAAGTGGCTGTTAATTATGGCTGCACATCACCTCTTTCTCAGCATCAGCCTTGGAGCAATTACACACCTTACCCTGCTCTAGTTGGTGTAACCTGACATCTGTGCCCACATCCCACTTCCCAGGAGAGGGCTGGAAGCTGTGCTGCAGCTGGAGTGGGTTTGGCTCCCTCCTGACCAGGATTTTGGGGTGATTGGGTTAATGAGGTGTTCTGCTGGTCCGTATCCCATATATCCTACATATTCCTGACATAAGCTTCATATGGGTCTGTGTAATCTCCTCACAGAGCCATCACCAATCAACACAAAGACATCAACTACCAGAGGTTTCAGGTTAATCCAAAGCTGCTCCGTAGAATTAAACTTGTCCAGATTCCTGAACCCTCTCATGAAACCTTTGCTGGGGAAAACCTATGCAATAAATCAGGGATATGGATCTCTGTGAAGCACAAGCACTGGTTTAACTGGAAGCTACAGACCTGAAGGTGACATTATACATGAAGTCCCAGGTCTGGTTGAGAGATGCACTGAGCAGGTCCTTCAAGCATCTAAAAACTTCTTCCTCTCTTCAACAGGGAGGCTGAGGAAAGCCTTCCAGCCAGGGAATCCAGGGAATGCCACTGCCTGTGCCTTGGCAGCTCCCCCACTCTCACCGTCAGCAGCTGTCAGGGCTTCCTCTGCTCCCTCAGCTGCAAACAGCCTGAAGATGAATCATTATGGATCTCTGAACTTTCAGAACAAGGGATAATTTTTCCAGCTCCAGTCTTCCATAACTTTTGGCTGGCTGGATCAGCAGTACCATGCCTAGAGCAGGTATTTCACCCAGAGATGCTACAAATTTTCCAGGCACAGACTCAGTAAGAGGACAAGGAGAGCTATAGAATCCCAGGATGGTTTGGGTTGGGAGGGATGAGAAGGATCATCCAGTGCCTCCCTCTGCCAAGGGCAGGACACCTTCCACTGTCCCAGGCTGCTCCAAGCCCTGTCCAACCTGGCCTTGGACACTTCCAGGGATCCAGGGGCAGCCACAGCTTCTCTGGGCACCCTGTGCCAGGGCCTCTCCACCCTCCCAGGGAAAAAGGGGCAGCCACAGCTTCTCTGGGCACCCTGTGCCAGGGCCTCCCCACCCTCCCAGGGAAAAATTTGTTTCCAATATCCGGTCATAAACCACCCTCTTTTAGTATAAGTGTGATTTACTTTGCTTTTCACACCTCTCTCAATAATCACTGCAAATTCATGGGTTAGCAAGTAAAAAATTCTTGTTCACAGCATTGGAACAACATTAAAAATATTCAGAAACTTGAAACTCAAAAGAAATTACAGAAATCTGCTTTGAAAAATACAGAAATCTGGCTATTCCTAATTGATAGGAGGAGGCCCCGGAGCTGCTCCAGGGCTGGAGCCCCTCTGCTCTGGAGCCAGCCTGGGAGAGCTGGGGGTGCTCACCTGGAGAGGAGAAGGCTCCAGGGAGAGCTCAGAGCCCCTTGCAGGGCCTCAAGGGGCTCCAGGAGAGCTGGAGAGGGACTGGGGACAAGGGATGGAGGGACAGGACACAGGGAATGGCTTCCCACTGCCAGAGGGCAGGGATGGATGGGATATTGAGCCATGGAGTCTTAATCCACACCGAGAGCTTCAGAATAGCCCATCAACACTTGGCCCCTCTCACTCCCTGCTTTCCTTGGATCCACGGAGCTGTTTGGGCTGAAAGAGCAATTAGAGTATGAGAAAACAGATGGCTCTGTTTGGCAACTTCTTAAAAGTGCCATTTTGAGACAAGCCAGGTCATGTCACAACTAAGTGACTCCAGAATCACTGCCTTCAGGAGCCTTGGAATAAAGGGATGAAACTTTTCAGGCAGCAGAGTCTAAGATGGTCAATCAGATTGCACCAATTCAGATTCCATCAGATTTTGTAGTTAACTGCAGAGTTGACCATTCCTCATGATCAGGACCACAGAATCATCCACAGATTTGGGTTGGAAGGGATCTTTTCAAGGTATTTAATGATTGCAGAAAAAATGCACATTGGGTAAAGTATTTATATGCTGTGTGTATTTCCTTTTCACTTTTTACTCAAAATCCCACAGCTTTTCCACATATGGAGAAATAATTCTCTGCTACAATGCCTTTGGGATAACAGGGATGCCACTGGACTGCTGCAGTGCTCCTGGGCTAATCCAGACAAACTTTTAGCAATTCTGAGGGCAGGAACTCCAGTGTCCAATGAATCCAATGGTGCTACAATTAATTCTCATTCTCTTCACGGTGATCTTGGTTCAGATCAGTAAAACAAGACAAAACATACTAAATTGGCCAATTGCACCACTTAGGAGTTCCCTGGCCCAGAAATCAAATACAATTTGAGAAAGAGCTCGTGGCTGTCATGGCTCTGTTTGAATTCACTCTGCCTGATCCCTCAGATTTCTATGTTATATCCAAGGCACCCTGGACTGGGTAAAGTTTCTTTGTGCTTCACCAAGATGCCAGTTTGGGACAGCTGCAAGAGCCCCCCTATTCCAGAAGTGTTCCAGTGGTTTGAGCAGTGTAAACAGTTGATGTTTGCTGGGATGAGACCAGCTGGGAGGACCAGTAAACAACATCCCTTTTAAACTGCTGCCAACACGTGTTTCAATGTGCCCTTTGGAATCAACCAGCACAACCTGAACTTCCAGCAACACAAAACACATGGGGGAATTTTCCGCTGGATTTTACGTTCAGCCGTTGCCCGTGTCACACAAACCACCAGGAAAACAGACAACACTGCCCAAATCCATCCTTCATTCACTCAGCCATAGAAGGGCACCGTGAACTCACGGCTGATTTCAAAGCCAAAGCTGCTCTTTACAATTCAGATGAGAATCTGGCAAACACCCCTTTTTCCAAAGCATGAATCCTGCTTTTCCACTGCAGTCTCATCATAGACAGAGCCAGCTGGGGAGAGGTAATTAATTTTTTTTTTTCTGAAAGACAGGACCTGCATTCTATGCAAATTAATGTTTAAAATACAGTTTTAGGCTAGAGTCTGCAGTTTAGTGATGCCACCTCAGAGAATGTTCCTTCGCAACCTGTCACCACCAGGTGAGTTCTGGCAGCTCATTTAATGCAGAACTACAAGAAAATTGGATTCTTTAACCTGAATTTAATATTCATAATTAGGTTTTAACTTCAAAACGAGTTAAAGATGAAAACCAATTTTAAAATGTAATTCCAAGAACATATTTACTTATGGCTTTTGAGCTATTCCAAGCCCAGAGTTTGCTGGGTCCCTATATCAGGAGCACGTCCTACAGGGTATTTACCAAGAAATTCCAGGGGATTTCTAGTTATTAAAGAAAGACAATCTGACCTGACAACTCCCTTTTCAAAGGTTTCCTGAAGCACAGGTGAAAGAGCTGGGAGTTATTGTGGGAGAAGGATTTAGCACCGGTAGAGTTACAAAAGACATCCCAACATCCTGAGGTTCAGCATCTGACTGACACCAAGAGGCTTTCCCAGCCACAAGTAAAATTGTTAATACACCAGCACCCACCCCCATCAGTGGCATTTTCCTTAGTTATCCTCACCACAGTCACCCCAAAAATGAGGAATTTTAAGGCTAAGTCAGAACATTCAGTTCAGTTGCTTAAGGAACTTCAAATTGTTGTTTTCTTTCCCCAACTTCCAGCAGATTTCTCTCACGATGTCCTTCCCAGCCAAGAGCAGCAAATGGAAATCTGCTCCACATCCGTGTGAGATAATGGTCTAATACAAGTGGAAAGTATTTCCTTATACCAGGAGAAAACAGCCATCAACAAGACAAATAGGTGGAATTGCTCATTCCTAAGTGTTTCCGGATGAGTAGGAAAAGGAAAAAAAAAAGATGTTCTGGCTCTCCCTGAAAGGCATCTGAAAGATATCACTTCTCCTACATCCCAGAATCAAATAAACTGCCATCAAAAGCCACACGTGGTGTTCCTAACTTGGGAATACTGTACATTCCCTGCTTTATTTTGGGACTTCTGATGTATTTTTCCAATAGCAAGAGCTGTGTTTACCGTGAGGACTCTGAGGGCTGAGCGTGCCGTCAGTCATCCGGAAATTCTGCAAACAAACAGCACTTCAGCTCTTCCCTGCCAAGAATAAAATCTTATTTGGGACAGGGAAAAAGCCAGTGTTCTCTAAAATGAGTAGGGTGACATGGAAATCTGCATCTGTTCACAGGAGGATTTAAAATATGGATCATTCACGTAAGAGAAGTCCAAAGGTGGGAAAATTAAAGGCAACAGGCTCTGCCTGAGGAATGTGAGAGAACCTCCAATGGGAGAACAGGAGAGCAGGGAGGAGGATGCTCACTGGAAAACAAAACAGTGGGAAGCAAATGAGTCAAAATCCAACCCAAGAAGAGCTTAAACAAAACTACAGAATACCTGAAACAAGCCAGAAAGTACAAATAGCAAATACGGATCTGCTCCACGTTTATTCCTTCACAAATGTGGAAAGATTGGGACTTCCCCAAGAATTTCATGAAGAGAGAGAAACCAAATACAGACTAAAGTCAATAAAACCAAATATTGTTTATTTTAAAAGTCAGGAATGCCCTGTCCATGATGTGTTTGAAAATCCTTTATGGCATTCAAATTGTTCACTATGTAACAGCAGACTTGTCCTCATCTTTAACAAGTGTCCTAAGGATTATCATGGAATTAGCCAATGTCTCCTTTCCCATGAAGCAAAGTGGCTGGAATGCTGCAGTGCCCTCACTCAGATAAACAGACACAGCATGGGAAGCAAAATAACTCAACCCAAATCCTTCAATTGTGGCTAAAGAGTCCAGAACTGGGGGATAAACCACCTCAAAAAGCTACTTACAAAAGCCCCAGCGAGACACCATTAAAAAATTAAAGTTATAGGATGATAGGAAAAGGGAATGTTATGGATTAGGGAGCAGTTAAGCAATAGGAAACAGCCTGGTATTAAACATGGGATTTTCAGGCTCCCAAAAGGGTGACAGCAAGGTGCTCCCAGAGCCTTTACAGGGACCAGCAGCTGAAACTGGGAAAGAGACAGAAGAGATGAAGCAATGTTTGTGGAGATTAAATTATTCATAATAGTCATAATTAAGTTGGGAGATTCAGAGAGCCCTGAGAGAAGTGCAGAGAGTGAAATCATCCGCTGAGAGACGCAAGGTAACGTGTGTGTACTGAATAAAAGAATAAATCCTGCTCCTACTGCAGTGGCTGATGTTTTAGAAAAAGCCCCTAGAAGCAATTTTTGGCTATCCAAAAATCACTTGTCATGGGGGTTCTGGAACGCTTGATTGAATGCTGTAATTTTTGTACCCATGCAATGAAAACCAAATGGCCAAATGATTAAAACAATGCATTACACACTGCACTTGATTTTTCCTTCAAAATTAACAGCATTTCTGAGTTAAATTCCAGTGCCTAAAGAGGCTCCAGGGGAGCTGGAGAGGGACTTGGGACAAGGGGGGGAGGGACAGGACCCAGGGAATGGCTTCCCACTGCCAGAGGGCAGGGACAGATGGGATATTGGGAAGGAATTGTACCCTGGGAGGGTGGGGAGGCCCTGGCACAGGGTGCCCAGAGAAGCTGTGGCTGTCCCTGGATCCCTGGAAGGGCCCAAGGCCAGGCTGGATGGGTCTTGGAGCACCCTGGGACAGTAGAAGGTGTCCCTGCCCATGGCAGGGATGGAACTGGATATTTTTAAGGTCCCTTCCAACCCAAACCATCCTGGGATTCTCTAAAATCCACAGGCGAGGTGGCTCGGTGTATTACTTTGACCAGGTGGCACCACTGGAAAAAACCAATCTGAGGGAAGAGCAGCATTTGAAACTGGTTTGGTTCTTAAAAAAATCACCTGGAGCTCAGCTCTGGAACGTTCCAGATCACAGAATCCCAGGATGGGTCAGGCTGGAAGGGACCACAGTGGCTCATCTGGTCCCAGCTTCCTGCTCCAGCAGGGCCATCCCAGAGCACAGGGCACAGGAGTGTGTCCAGAGGGCTCTGGAATATCCCCAGGGAGGAGACTCCACACCTCTCTGGGTGATCTGTTCCATGAGTGGTCACTGCCCAGGGCAGAAGTTCTGCCTCATTTGCAGGTGGAACTTCCTGGGCATCAGTTCCTGCCCGTTCCTCTTGTGCCATTGCTGGGCCCCACAGAGCAGATGTGGGATGCCCCTTGCCACATGCACCTTTACATTTTAATCCCCTCTGCTTCAAATTCATCAGCCCACAAAAACATTTAAGAGCCAGTACAACCCATTTGTGTCCGTTCTGAGGCCGACCCTCATTTGTGAGCCACGGCAGAGCAATACAAAAACTGGATCATAAACCTGGCATTTGGGTTTTCTTTTTTTAAACCACACCTATTTCACAGGTGGGACTGGAAAAGGACAAAGAAAATGGCACAAAAGATGACAACAGTGACGAGAACTGAAGGTTCAGCTCTGTGTGTGGCTTTCTGAGGAAAAAGCAGAATCAAAGGAGCAGAAAAGAGGAGGAACTCTATAAAAACACACAGAGTGGAAGGCAGAGCCACAGGGAATCCTGCAATGCTCTCCCTGCACTGGCAGCAAGCTCTGGAGCAGGGGGATGAGAACAAGGACAATGTATGGGTAAGGATCATTTTCTCCTCTCGTTTTACCAACAGATATTCCTACTATAAACTGATTTAGTTAAATTATCAGGAGAAAAGTGATGATCTTACATTGCCCACTCTGCTCACGTTATTGCCCATCCCCATGCCTCGGTGAGGTGCTAAAGGCAGCACACCACAACAATTTCCCTAAGCAATATTTGACTGATAACCTCCAAGCAATTCTGATTTCTTTTTAAAATCAACATTAACACCAGTCAATTCCTACATGGCATTCAGCTGGGATCCTACAGACACAAAACCTTCATAAAACAAAAAGCTTTTTTTTTCCCCCCAATGAATTATTTTAAGGTCGTGAAAGGAATTTTTTTTTTCCTCTTAAAGCAAGTTGTCTTTTTGTTTGAGGAAAAAGAATACACACATTTCCTCTTGTGTGGAAGATATTCTGATTGCACTACAGAGATCCTGCTGATGCACTTGCAGTGCCAAACAACCCTCAGGAAAACGAAGTTTTCAAACACTAAAATCTATGGATTAACAGTTTGGAACACCCACACCCACTCTGTAACCCCCAGGGCTAAACCCAACAAATTCCTAGGCTTGTTAATTAGCTCACATGCGGGAATGCCACGCCATGGATGCAATGATGTGCAGTCAGGATGTGTTTTATCAGCGCGGGGGCTCCGACAACAATGCAGCGCCTTGGCAGAGCGCCGCGAATTCCGACGGAAGGCTCTCCAGCCCGGCCTGCTGGAGCTGCACGTGACAAATGAAGCAATGATTCACAACTGAACTGCACTGAGATGCTTTGAGAGGCCACGAGCACCGTGGGGATGGGAATTTGCCATTCCTGCACTCTGGCAGTTTGGGGAAGGGAGGCCGAGGATGCGCCCGTGACATTCCGGGGTCATCGTTCCGCCCTGAGAAGAGAGTAAATGGAGGGGAGGAATAATTGGGGGATAAGTTGCAGTGGTCTTCCCATATAGCACAGTTACACTCAATTACTGTCCCCAGTCTGCAAACTGTCTGCCTGTAATCCTTTTTAAACCAACAAGAGAACTGGCTCCTCACTCCGAAATCCCACATTATTTCAACATTAAATATAAAATTTTTAGGGGCTCCAGCCCGCGTCCACCAGAGGAACCAAAGCTATCAGCTTGTAAATCCCTAACCAAGCCTTTAATGAACTGACAAAGATAATCCTCGAGAAGTATCTGGGAACAACAGCAAACCCCTTTATTGTTAACTTCTGATGAGTAATCAGCTCTTTTCCAGGCACTTTCGCTGAAGAAACACCTTTCAAACCTGGCCTACCCAAAGACAAGGCAAAAGCAGCTCCACAAATGTAGAGTGCTGCTTGTTTCCATAGAATCCCAGAGTGGTTTGGGTTGGAGGGGGCCTTAAAGCCCATCTCACTCCCATCCCCTTCCATGAGCAGGGACACTTTCCACTAGATCAGGAGAAGAGCCTAGAGAAGAAACAAGGAGCTTCACTTTCAGGTGGATGAAGCTATAAGTAATTAATTATCCCCCAACTGCCATAGCCCTCAGACCAAGACACCTTTCATGGATGAATGACTTTTTAGGGAGAGAATCCTAGACAGAAATCCTGCTGCTAAGGCCTCACATAAATATAGAACAAACTGAAAATGCAGTTGCTGACTTCCAGCCCCGTTCTGCTTTTTGAACTTGCAATCTTGACATTAAGATGTCTTATTTTTAACTTGAAATGACACACTCAGCTGTATAGAACACACAAAACACAACGATTCTCCTTGTTCCCAGCTGTGACAGCCAGAAAGATTGACAGACATGAGGAGCACACTGAAGTGCCAAGGAATTATCATCCACAATTTCCAACAGGCAGTGACCTGTGCTGGGGCACCTCCAGTCCTGCGAGTCTTCCCAAAAAGAAGGACATTGAGGGACTGGAGCATGTCCAGGGAAAGGAACGGAGCTGGGAAGGGGCTGGAGCCCCAGGAAAAGCTGAGGGAGCTGGGAAAGGGGCTCAGCCTGGAGAAAAGGAGGCTCAGGGGGGACCTTGTGGCTCTGCACAACTCCCTGACAGGAGGGGGCAGCCAGAGGGGGGTCGGGCTCTGCTCACAGGGAAAATTTCTTCCCCAAAAATGTTGTCCAGCCCTGGCACAACTGCCCAGGGCAGGGGTGGAGTCCCCATCCCTGGAGGGATTTAAAAGCCATGTGGATGTGGGTCTGAGCATGGCCAGCACCTTCGTGGGTCTGACAACAATTCCTCACCTGTGAGAGAATCCACTGACTGTTTTGGCTGAGGTGGAGAACACTATTTTCACACTTTAATACAAAAAATGGACAATAAATGTGTGTAAGGAACCCAACTCCAAAATGAGAGAGAACTTCGGGCAGAAAGAGTTTGTGATTTTGCTCTGCTATCTGTCATCAGTTTTCCCAATTTTTTTGTACCTAAGCTCCTCTCCATTACACAACCAGACCACATCCAAAGCTCAACAGGATCCTAATCATCTCCCATCAGCTAAACTTCCCAGCAGAACACTTCCAGAGAAAAAAGAGGTCAAAACCTGCCATCAGTAGAAGGAAAATTTCAAAGGACCAGGAAATCAGCTAAATTGTTAGTTTTCCTACTCCAAATCTGTATCTTGTAAGGATCCACTCCCCCACGGAAAAGCTGCACAACGTGGACCCAGGGAAAGGAGGTCCTTCAACCACATGGTCCAGTAACCATAAAAGAAGTATAAAAGTTTAAGAACAGCTGCTGTGTAATATCTCCTGACTGGATACAGCATCAAAATGGGAAAAAAAGAGATTTTAAATGCTTAGTGTGTACAGCAGCAAGAACTCACCCATCCTGTTTCATTGACTCTGCTCCAAAGGGGCACAGACCACCAACTCCCAAATTGGACACATCCATCCCAAATTGTATGGGGGATTTCACCCACTGAGCAATGGCAGATTAGGAGGCTTTGAGGACAATTATGTGGGATGAAAAGGAGAGAGAGGGAACCCTCAGCCCTGAATGAGCACGTGGAACACCAATGTCTAGACAGTGCTGACACCTTTGTCTTTGGGAAGAGGGATTAGGGAAGCAATCTGGCTGTGCTGTCCCCTGTTTGATATGAAACCAGAAGACACTTTGGGCTAAAGGCCTGGCCCCTTTCCAGAAACCACTTTATTATGAAGGAGCTGAAGAAAAGGAGGTCTGTGAGAGTGAGAGTGAGGTTTCTGCCTGGCAGTCACAGCAATTAAACGAGCTGCCTTGATGAGGAGGAAAAAACCATCCGAATAAAACCCAAAGGCTCCAAAGAGCAGGAGAAAGTAATTTGAAGAGTAGGTCAAGCCTCCTGAGGGGATTACCTTTCCAGTTTGAGACTTAATGCTGGAGACATGCTTGGGAAAGCTGACCAGTGAGATCCTGCTGATCCCATGGATGACTCCGTAACGTCTGGATGCTCCAGCACAAGTCAAGCGTTAAAAGGGAATCTTGAAAACCGTGTGAGTTAGGATCAAAACTGGCAGAACTAGAAGGTTCCTTCTCTTCCTTCCATCCTCCCTTTCTCCCCACATCCCTTCCTCCCTTCCTTTCTCACTGTGAGATTGCTGGGTTAAAATGTGTCTCGTCAAATCCCAGATCACATAAGAAACTTGAAAGATCCACTTCAAAGAGCTACTTTGGCAAATAAAGCATTTAAGTCAATTTAATGCTTCTCACACTGGAAAGAATCACTTCCTTCAATGGGAAAGGAAAACAAATAATGGAGATTCAAAGCCAGGAACGTTTGTGGGAGCTGGGAATAACCAAGCCCAGGCTGTGGCTGTGAAGAGACAAGGGGCTCACACTTCCCTGGCTGTTCCAGTGCTTCCAACATGATGGACTTCTCTCCAAGGATGTGCTGACTGAGAGTGAAAAACTAAACAGAAGCTCAAAGGCTTTCACTCTTACCCAAAAATCCATCTGCCAAACACGGCAGACGCTGGAAACTCACTGCCCCAAGGACTTGGATGTGTTCAGGGAAGGCAGAAGGGAATACAGCTCCTAAATACCTCCATGCCTCCAAAGATATTTGTCATTTAATATCTGTGCTGCTGTTAGGAATCGATTTTTGCTCAAAATGAACTTTAAAGGCAGTTCCCATTTCCCTGAATATCCAGAGGGTATTTCTGGTTCAATACTCCAAAGCCCTCTGGTACCACCATCATCTCCTGAGGTGTGCAGGAAGAAGGAAGGGAGAAGGAACCTTCTGGTTCTGCCAGGAAATGAAGGCAGAGCTGGAGGATCCAACTGTTGGCTCCTTAAGGACAAGCTGGGATGGAAACCCAAGCCAACCTTCTTTTTATGGAGCAGGTAATGTGATAATATCTAAGAGAGAAAGAAACTTTATACAGACAGAGGGAAATCTTAATTCTCAAGCAGACCAGAGGCAATTACCAAAAATTATAGCAATGGAATTGGTTTTTTTTCAGTCAAGCATAATTATGGAAAGTCTATTGGAAAGAAAGCTTAGGCTATGGTTTGCATTTCAATTAATTTTCAAACTTTTGTGTGGAGGATTGATGGCCAGAATTGGGAAGTACAGGAGCTACCATACACAGAAATACACTCATCAATGTTATAACATAGGATTTCCAAGGATACAACACAGACAACGTTCCAGGGTTTAGGGGTTTTTGGGTTTTTTCCTATTAGCCTGTAGAAAATGGATAAAGATGTAGAGGAAAAGAAAAAAACCACCAGTGCTACCACCTGGCTCTG
This sequence comes from Falcunculus frontatus, assembly GCA_013398115.1. Taxonomy (NCBI): domain Eukaryota; kingdom Metazoa; phylum Chordata; class Aves; order Passeriformes; genus Falcunculus; species Falcunculus frontatus. Next base: position 672,552 of record VZRV01007622.1, read on the forward strand.
CTGGGTGGTACAATAGGGGAAGAAACTGGAATGAAGGACGTTCCACCTGAATGAGAGGAAGAACTTTACTGCGAGGTGACCGTGCACTGGAACAGGCTGCTCGGAGAGGGTGTGGAGTCTCCTTCCCCAGGGACAGTCAAAACCCCAAATCCCAAGGATTATGGACACAATCTTGAGTTTCCTGCTCGTGGGGATCCTGCTTGAGCAGGGAGGTTGGACTAGATGACCTCTGGTGTCCCTTCCAACCCCAGCTGTTCTGGGATTCTGGGATTCACATGCAGCTGGAGCATTGCACAATGGGCAAATCCAAGGCTCCCGAGAATATTTTCCTAGCTGAGGTTTACCAAGGGTGCCCAGGGCTCACAACAAACCCTCGGGATGTCTGACAATCCCAAGTTATCACTTCCACATGTTAAAAAGGAATATTTCTGTGCTGAAATATCTGCAAAGTTCTGCCCAATTGCTTTACAAATTTATTGATTATAATTGGCTCTTGCTCCTTCAGCCCAAGAATTTCGCACAAAATTCCAATTATACAATCCAGCATGAGACAGCCAGAGATACAGATCCTCTAACAAGCTTAGGCAAAAATCAAAGGGCTAAATCAAAAACTGGCTCACACAAACTCTATTCTTTGTGCAGTCAACCAAGACTAATTAATACTTTTAATGGCAGTTTACCCCTTTTGGCGCCATAAATCAGAGCAGGCAGCTTTTCTGAATTAACAAAAGAATCTGTGAAAGGTGTAGCTCATTAAGCACACTCCCAAATTCAAATGCACTTAATCAGAACCAGGTACACTGAGCAGGACTGTACTCCAGGAGCAGAATAATCTGCAGGCTGTACACAGGGAACATTCATTCATCAACACAAACAAGGCTGGCACACCGGGAAAAGGGGCTGAATTATACATCTGAGAGAAAGGCCCCTGCTTCCAGCACGGCTTTTGTGAGGGCAGGAATGTGGAGCACACTGCGGGAAGGCGCTGTGGAAAGGTGGAGGGAGCAGGGAGGATGTTTCCCATAACCTCACCTCAGCCACAGAGTGCTTGAACAGAGCATGCTTCTGCTGCTGAGCTGTTGGAGCAGTTCCAGTCAAGGCACCAAGATGATCAGAGGGATGGAGCAGCTCTGCTGCGAGGAAAGGCTGAAAGAATTGGGATTGTTCAGCCTGGAAAAGAGAAGCTTTGGGGGGATCTAATTGACCCTTCCAGGACCTGAAGGGAACCTACAAGAAAGATGGAGAGAGACTCTTTACAAGGGCCTGGAGTGACAGGACAAGGGGGAATGAAGGCTACTCTCAAACTGACAGAGATGTTTAGACTGGATCTTAGGAAGAAATCCTTCCCTGGGAGGGTGGGGAGGCCCTGGCACAGGGTGCCCAGAGAAGCTGTGGCTGCCCCATCAATGGGAGTATTCCAGGCCAGGTTGGAGCAACCTGGGATAGTGGAAGGTGTCCCTGCCCATGGCAGGGGTGGGACTGGATGGGCTTTAAGGTCCTTTCCAACCCAAACCATATGGGGATTCTATGATGTACCTAAATATGCTAATATGCTAATAATTATTATTCCCTATGTAATATATCACATAGGGAAATTTCCTCTTTGTATAAGGTGATGAATTTATAAAGATTAATGACCCAGGATTTCATCCTAAGTAACAAATTGCATATACTTTTCTCAGTCAGATCCACTCCTCTAAAAAAATCCCCTTTTAAAGTGTTTCTGCCACAGTTTCTTCCCAATATCCCATCCATCCCTGCCCTCTGGCAGTGGGAAGCCATTCCCTGTGTCCTGTCCCTCCATCCCTTGTCCCCAGTCCCTCTCCAGCTCTCCTGCAGCCCCTTTAGGCCCTGCAAGGGGCTCTGAGCTCTCCCTGGAGCCTTCTCCTCCCCAGGTGAGCACCCCCAGCTCTCCCAGCCTGGCTCCAGAGCAGAGGGGCTCCAGCCCTGGAGCAGCTCCGGGGCCTCCTCTGGACTCTCTCCAGCAGCTCCAGGTCCTCCTGATGTTGGGGGCCCCAGAGCTGGATGCAGCTCATAACTTGGCTTGACAGAAATCATTTTCCATATCACATGTTCTCTGAGAGGAATTTTGTTCTCCAAAACAGAGCTGGCAGTGCAGGAAAACTTCAGATCTGTGAACAAAGGATTTGCTCCTGCATGAAAAAAATTCACTAAACGATGTTCCCAACAGCATGGAAGTGTCCAAGAGCTGCTGGCAAAATGCTCCACTTCATCTCTGGCTTCAGTGCATTCCCAGCCCAATGAAGACCCCACCAAACTGGCAGAAATGCTCAGGAGACTAAAGTCCAGAAATTTTCCATATGAGCTCAGAAATGTTGAGGAGCAGCAGTATAAAGTCCAGGCCCAGTTCCAAATTCCACTCGCACACACTGGATAAAAACCAGCCTAATGTAAAGGCACATTTAAAAATATTTACATCAAACCAAACCATTAGAGAGATAAGAGAGGTATTTATAGAAACACATGGATTTTACACACACACACACACCCCCCCAGTGTTTAACTATTTAATTGCTGGAATTTCAGTTAGGGTGTGGGGGAGTGGGGTACGTCCCACACAGGATACAACATAAGTAAGCCAAGACATGGAGCACTCACACATTCAAGTTTAACTCAATTTCTTCCACTTTTTGATTTCTGAATGAACACTGAGTCTAACAGGGAGGGATTCAACTCAAGATAAAGTCACCCAAAAGTAAATATCTGAGGTGGCTGCTGGAGATCCTCAGCAGGGCAATCACAGCCTGGAGAGCAACCCTGATCTGTTTGGTCAGCCAAGTCTCCACAGGCTCCATCAATTCCACTCTTGAGATTAAAATTTCTTAATCTGGAGGTGGATTGGACCAGGAATCCTTGGATCAAGAGCTTTCTCATGCAATGCCAACACTTCACATATTCCCACTTGAAACACCATCTTGTTCTCTGGATCTCCCATCAGTTCCAGCCTTACTTTGTCTCCCTTCTCCCACCTCACCACCCATCAAAACCACCCTTGGCTTTGCCTCTCCCCTTCTCCAGCCCTGAATTTCTGCTTCTCAGACCCCAAAAGAGCTGCACAGCCCCAACGGGGGAAACTGTGCAGAAAAAAGGGACAGGAATAGCATCAAAGTGCCTTTTTAAAAAAATTTATCCTTTTTTCTAGCATGAAGAGGGGAAAAAGGGGAAGCAGGACATGGAAAGGGGATCACTGTTGTTGCCTCAAGGCTGACACAAGCAAGGAAAAGCTTTTCTGAAATCCTTGGCATTTTCTGTCCCATCCCACCTAAGGTGGGTTGAGTTGCTGAGGGCAGGAGAGGAAGAAATACCTGGATTTTGTCAGTAGCCAAAGAGGAGGCATTGATTTAGGGCAGCTTTTCCCAAAGCAGGGCTGGAGTGCTAAATTATTGTGAGGATAAGGGTCAGAGTGTGCCCAAAGGTTTGATCCCGACGCAGTGCAGCAGACCCAAGAGCAGCTGACATTTAAAGTTCATGTCATTAAGTGAGCAGCAGAACACATAAAATGGAAAGAAACACAGAGTCAACCCTGGTTTTTCCATACTCCTGCACAAGAACAGCTGGATGGGGTCAGACAGACACTTCAGCCACCCCGGTGTCTTCTCTGCCCAACAGGGAAGTGTGAATCCCTAAGGGAAAATTGAAGGGCAGGCACACAGGGACATTTTCCCAGCATACTTTCCAGAGGGATTTCCTGAGGGGGTATGTTCCTGTTTCACAGCTCCTGTAGATCGTGTTCTCCCACTGTTATAACATATTCAGTTCTCTTACACACACACACACAGATATATATATATAAAAAAAAAAAAAAATATAAATATATATATAAATATATATGTACGTGCTCATAGGGCTTGACCTGCTCAGGTCTCATCACGCTGGGCACTATAAACCCAAATAAAGAGTTAAGATAGAACCTGCTCCAACCAAATTACACTGCAAAGTTTATCTTTAAAAACATTGTTTCCAGCTTTCTTCTCCCAAGAAATAGAAACTATTAGAAAACAATTCATCTGCCTCCAGGCAAATGACAGAAGTTTATATCAGGAATCATGTCTGTGCCAACCTGGGGATTTTGACCCAGCTAATGAACACAAGTCTCCTTTTTAATATAAAACAAAAATGTGTTGTTTACTAGGAAGATATTAAGACTAATAAACACTAAAAAAAGAAACCCTCTCACAATTCTTTACAGGAGCAGCGTGTAAGTACTGTGTGTTTTACTCAGGCTGCTGAAGACCTGACGCTTATTATAACTTTCTAAATCAACACAATAAAATACACCAGGCACAGAGTGTTGCTGGAGCTTCAGCTTATGCATTTCTTGACCCAGAAATCACTTCTCATTTTAAAATGCAAAGTGCTTCTGTAGCAAAGTTCATTTAATAGAAAGAAGAGTCTAGACTGTATCAAACAGCAACACCTACAACCTCCATGGCATCCAAGGCTTTCCTGTCTGCAGGGAGCAGGGAAAAGGTGCTGGGAGCAGCAGCTAAACTCAGGTGCTACAACTGAAGGGCACAAAGAGAGGATGAATTGGTACCTCTTGGATACGAGCTTCCTTGGGATGGAGATAATCCGGAGAGGAGTGTGCCTGGGCAGGGAGTCTTCACAGCATTCCAGAGCTCTGCAGCAGCAAGCACAGAGAGAGAGAGAGAGAAACACCCGTGAGGCTCTGTGGAAAACCAGCTGGAAGAAAACACGGCTCTTCCCAGCTCACAGTGGTCTTCACCTCCACTGGAGCAGAAGGAGAAGTGGGACATGTAAGAAATGCAGGCAAAAAAAAGGAGGAGCGCTGGAGACGCAGGGTAAGAGGAGAGGGAAGGGATACCAGAGCTGGCAGTAAAACCAAGGCCTTCCCAGCTTTCCAGGGGGAGAAAACAAAGTCCAAGCTTTCATTTAAATACTTGTTTACCAGCTTTTTGTCAGGAGTTGGTACTAAACAGGTTTTAGCCTGAGTTTTACATGTTACTCCTACATCCTCCCCTCCCAGCTGACACAAAAGCTCCGAGAACTGAAAATGAAATCCCTCAAAATAAAGTACAGCACCCAAAAAAAGCTCCCAGGGCACTCCACATGCTTTATGCATTATAGGGAGGAACAGAAACCCTACTGTTCCCAAAGCAGGACCAGCTCCTCGGAACAGTTGTTTATTTTAATCAACCCAGTACCAAAAGGTTTACATTAAATATTTTTTCATGGTTTCTAACAACTGATCCTGTATTAGTTTACATTCACCCAAAAAAACACTCTGGGGGAGAAAGCAGGAGGCAGAAAACATTGAATCCAGTAAAACAACTGAGGTTTTCTTTGGGAGTGCTGGCACATCCCACCTTTCCCTGTAGAATTACACCACAAGACCCTTCAAGCCAGCTAATGAAACAGCATGAATTTGTAAATGAACAGAAAACCGTAAAAATCTTCATTTTTACTGAATCTTTCTTTTTCCTGCCTCCTGCAGGAAGCCACCACCTGCCATCAGAGATGGCATCCTTGCAGAGAAACCCACGCTGCTGATGCTCCAATGTCCAAATAATCCCAGCACTGGTGCTACCAGGAGCATGAGCACACTCAGGGAAATGGGTCAGGAACATCTCCACCTGCTGCTTCCACGGGTGCTTGACTTCTGTATTTCTACATTAAAAGAAGCATATTTTTTGCTTGGAATTTAATGCTGGTTTCAGGCTTTTGGACTTGTTTTTATGGCCCTTCAATTCCAAGATAGAGCCCTAAAATATTTTCAGGAGAGAGAGGAAAGCGTAAGTGAATTTCAGCAGAGACAAGGACTTGACAAATCTCATCCCATCAAGCTCTGCAGTGGCAAATTAGTCTCTCTCTGAGCACATTCTGTACTCAAAGTAGCCTCAGTGCTTCAGGAGGTACCAAATATAACACAGCTCCATTTTAACTTCCTTCCAGGAATACACACACTCATTTATCAAGAAGACGTGGGCTGCAGCTCCACTTCCAACAGCTTCAGTAACATTTTGTAAAATTAAACAAATTACTCCTTTTGTGGCAAGAAAGAAGCTGAAAATAAGTTCAAGCAAATGGGGGAAAAAACCACCTCCCCCACATGTTCCTCCCCCTTAGATTTCAGGAAAGCAAGCCTTGCCTGCTGCACCAGGCTCAGCATCAACCACGGGATCAGCAGCCACTCCTTCTGCTGCTTTCACACCTCAATCCCCACACCTTTATCTTTATTATTTTGTTTCAGAGCTGCTTTGATAGCTCAGTTTGCTCCAAGTCCCCATTTTGGAATATTTTGACATCCTTGTGTTTGTATAAACCAAGGAAGTGCATAAGCTCTTGCTTACAAACACCAAAGGTGCGTGTCCAAGGGCGCTGAACGTCCAGAGGGTTTCCAGGATTTGGCAGGAGGACAGCACTGCCACAGCCTTTAATGCCGAGGGATTCTCCAAATATTCCCCCTTTTGCTTGGCTCTGGCTGCTACAGAGAGAGAGAGAGAGAGGAACAGTCCCCACCTCTCATTAACCTTGGCAGTGGATCTTTCTTTTGCTGCAACAGCATCAATACCTGCTTGCATTGTGCTGCCACTCAGCAGATTCACCCTTTTTGGATTTTTTTTTTTGCTTCTTTTCTGGTTTTTTTTGACCAGAAGATAAAATGATTCAGTTCAGAGTGAGTGGATGCTGCTGCTGCAGAGAGAAGCTGCGATGAGCTGCAGAGAAGGAGGTTGTCCAGCTGCCAACACACATCCCTGCCCTCTGCCACCGCTCAAAAACCGGCAGGGAACAGCCAGGATTGACCAAATTTGGATGTATTTGCAGAAAAATAATCAGTCCCAATCGGTGTCATTGAGTGGAGGTGCAAAGACATTCGTTAGAGAATGAGAAAAACCAAATGAATTTGTGAGGAGGCATTAATTTGGAAAATTTAGGAAAATAGCACAATGTTGGGAAGTCCTGTTGGCACAACCTTGTTCATCAAGAGTGTGATCTGGGGTTAAGTCCCAGATTACAGGCAGGGAAAACTTCAAGAACACAGAAAAACCCAGCCCTATCTGTGGGGCACCCTGTGCCAGGGCCTCCCCACCCTCACAGCCAAGAATTCCTTCCCAATATCCCAGCTAACCCTGCCCTCTGGCAGTGGGAAACCATTCCCTGTGTCCTGGCACTACAAGCTCCCATAAAAAGTCCCTCTCCATCTTTCTTGTCAAGTTAAGCAAAGAAACCAAAGCAGATTCCTGCAACCCAGAATTCCTCCTTCCCACTTTCTTCTTGCTATGAAAGAGATTAAATCCCTTAATATTTCCTAAGATCGCTGCAGCTACTAAGTAGGGAAGCTTGTTCCCTAATACCTTCATCAACTCCATGTGCTATTTCAAGCAGCAAAGCAGGATTTTTAATTCTATCCTCCCTCCTATGCCCCAAATTTCGTTTTCTTCTTTTGTTTTAGTAGCTACACTTTAATGACGATCTTATTCCAATTATTCTGCTGTATTTCTCCTTTTTTATCCATTGTTTTCATTCTTCTTTCCATAAAACTGGACTCTAGTGGTAGGAGCCGGGTAGATGGATTATAAAATAGATTGAGTTAATTAGGATGTGATGATTAAAACACTTGCTTTGGTAGATTGCAGAGGGTTCTGATAAAATAGTGGTAGCATAAAAATACACTCCACAACTGCTTATCAAATGAAGATAAAAACATTCAGCAAATGTCTGACATTCTGCAGGGTCAAATCCTATTCCATAATATTTTGGGTTTAGCCCTCTGAGTAACCAAATCCCACAAAATGGAAAGGGAAAAGTTTTCCAAAAGTCAACGTTCAATTTCTTTATTGCCTGTTTTCAACAATTTTCCCAAACTTCCTCCAGAATTGACTCTGGAATAATTCTTCTCACTTGTGCAATTTATATATCATAAGACACCTCAGGGTTTCTAAGTCACAAATGACTTTGTAATGAAAAGAAAACAATTTCATTATCTAAGATTATTGTTAATTGAAGGAAATTTAAACTGTACTACTGACAACAGTCAACCTCCAGAAAGTGCAGCACTAAAAATTATATGCAGCCGTTGTCTTAGAAATAAAAATAAACCTTTCAGCGAGAGCAGCCTCAGCGTGACCTTTTCCTCTATTAAAAAAAAAAAAAAAATTGAAGCAAAACACTCAACACAACCCTTCCTGGCATTACAAAAGAGGGATTAATGAGAATCTATTTGGACACTGGGAAAAGCCCTGACAGGTTCATTGTGAAGGTTAATTCAGACACCTTTACTCACGCAGGGAATAGAATTAAAGGCACAGAATTTAAAGGCAATAGTGAAGGGTGTGGTGCTGAGCTGTGAGCAACAGAGACACCACAGAGAGGATACCAGGGACATTTGTCATGGAGCCTAATGCATTTAGGACCTAAACTCTGCAAGAATAGGGCAAAGTGTTAATGAATATATACAGATTATCCAGAATGGAACTGAATTCCATTCTGTTCCTGGCACATTTTAAAAAAATTTTTAAAAACCTGAAATCTTGAGAAACCAGAGTTATTGGCAAAAAAACCTATCCAATGAGATCCACGTGGAGCAAGTGGAAGCGAAAACATCTGTGCAAATACCTAGCAGGAAATAAAGGCACGGAAAGAAATCATTTTGGAAGGCAGAGAACATTGCAGGAAACCACAGGGTCATTCCTGGCTGGAAGCTCCTTCCTGTCTTCCCTCTCCTTAAAAACTGGCAGTTGCCTTTGTGCCACCAGGACTGCCCTGGAGCTGTGCAGAGACCTGGATTAGGGAAGGGATCTGGGTTAGAAATAACCTGGGTTTGCTGTTCCCTGGTTCAGCTCCCTGGGAGAGCTGGACCAGCACAGCCCAGGGAGCTCAGTACCAGGAACAGGCAGCACAGGAGGAGGGAAGCTCCCAGGGAAAGCTTCACCCTGGACTTAGGAAATGCAGGACACAGCCAGGAGAACTGGCATGGAGCAAGAAGGGTCCAGGAATTCATCCCTGGATTTCCCAAACACTGATGAAGCTCAGGAGGGAAAGGCTCTCAGGGCTGCTTCCAGCTCCTGAGCTTCCTCCTGCCAAAGACCCATCCCTGGCACTCATCTTGGCAGACTGGTGAAGAATTGGAATTGTTGGGAATCACCAGCAATGGTTTTGGCCAGTCTGGAGGGGAAGGAGTTTTTAAGGAAGAGGGTGAAAAGGGCCATGTGCTTCAGCAGCACCTCACACACATCCACCACGGGAAAACATCCCTCCAGGAAAACTCCATGGAAAAACACACAGTGACTCAACGTCTCCAGGTGTGCAAAGAATTTCTAAAATTAGAGGGTTCTTCAAACCCCAGAGTATTAACTATCCCACAGAGCCACCTTGGTTTTGTATAGGCAGGATATAAGTGAGAACTCAAGAGGCAAGGAAAGTGAGGAAATCATTAAACTGGCAAAGCTGGGCATCGTTCTCCCTCCAAGAACATCCTGTTGGCTCTGCCCCCAAGAAAGACAAGTGACACGTCAGGATTCTGAACGTCACCCCTGACCACACCTCCCTTTGCCATCACTTCCACTGTATCCTTAGAATAACCTTCCCATTTGGAGGATGCCAGCAGAAGGCCAGAAGGGCAGAGCGAGCTTAGGAAAAGAGGCAAATCTCATCCACATTTTTACTTACTCACCAGTTACTGATTAAAAAAAAAAAAAGGAGTCTAATCCCCTGGAAAACTGGAGGGGTTGCTTTTGGAGCCAAAGAGCAGGAAAAGGACAACTGCTACTGAAATATCAGCACAGGGCTCCCTGCTCCTGTCAAGCCCTGGATTTCAGGTGCCGAGCTGGGAGTCGATGCAGCAGCAGGATGGGTGGATTCAAGATATTTAAGCCAGACACTGTAACCTCAACTCCTATCAGCAGATAAGAGAGACTTAAACAGGGTGAGAGCTGGTTTGCTTTTATATTTAGCTCTATTTAAAAGAGACTCATTTCTCTAAGGCCAGTCTTTCAAACATGCCAGTTTGCCAGGAAATATCGCTCTGCACCGCATCTGCCAAAGTTTGTAATCCAGAAAAATACACACTGGAGATAAATGCCCTCATTCTTGATTTTCACTTCATTGTGTTTAGAAAAGCAAAGGGCAGTAAGTTCTAGTCTAGTTTAATAATCTACTTCAATTTACACGGGCCGTCTTTTGAGAAGGGTTTTTCTTCAATCTCCAAACTCAGAATAATTGGAATATCAGAATCATTCAGCTCAATACATTGCTGAGTAGCAGAGTTTGGGGAGACAGATCCTACTGCCAATAGAGCACAGAAAAAAGCACTAATTAAATCAGTTTGGGACAGAGACGTCCCCAGGACCAGACAGGATATCTCCAAGGATGCTGAGGAAGGTGACCAAGATGAATGCAAGGCCTAATGATACCTAGTTTAAGCACGATGGCAATCCCACCTGGATTGCCTCTGGGAGGGGGATGACCTGCCCTGCTCTGGGAAGGATGAGAGAGCAGTGGGTGGCACTTACCTCAACTTCAGCAAGGTTTTCCACCCACCACTGCACCATTTCCACTTGATCTCCCACAGTTATTTCCTTATACTCCACCCATTCCCTTCATCGCTCCCAATTTGGCTACAAAGATGCACGGGAAATTCACTGAGCTGTCAGATGGAAAAGGAGATTGTCCACAGCCCAAAGTTCAGCTGGTGGCTGTTTGTGTGTGGCATCCCTTGGAGAAGATCATAAAATCATGGAATCCCAGGATAGTTTGGGTTGGAAGGGGACTTGAAGACCATTTCATCCCACCCCCTGCCATAGGCAGGGACAACTTCCACTATCCCAGGTCGCTCCAAGCCCCGTCCAACCTGGCCTTGGACACTGCCAGGGATCCAGGGGCAGCCACAGCTTCTCTGGACACCCTGTGCCAGGGCCTCACCACCCTCACAGCCAGGAATTCCTTCCCAATATCCCATCCATCCCTGCCCTCTGGCAGTGGGAAGCCATTCCCTGTGTCCTGTCCCTCCATCCCTTGTCCCCAGTCCCTCTCCAGCTCTCCTGCAGCCCCTTTAGGCCCTGCAAGGGGCTCTGAGCTCTCCCTGGAGCCTTCTCCTCTCCAGGTGAGCACCCCCAGCTCTCCCAGGCTGGCTCCAGAGCAGAGGGGCTCCAGCCCTGGAGCAGCTCCGGGGCCTCCTCTGGACTCTCTCCAGCAGCTCCAGGTCCTTGTGCTGTTGGCCCCAGGGCTGGGGCAGCTCTGCAGGTGGGGTCTCACCTGAGCACAGAGGGGCAGAATCCTTTCTCTCAACCTGAATTCCAGGTTAAGAATAGCCCTGGATCCCTTCAGAATGTTTTGCCACTGCAGCCACACAAAAGGCAGCGTTTGAATCTTTTCTCCACCGTCCTCAATGGAAACATGACAACAAAATCAATTTGGAGATTGTTGTATTGACAGAGACACTTCCTGCTGCAGTTATTTCCATCTGAAAAACCAACTGAGCCACACTGATGAAAACAATGTTTAAATTGTGATTCTGCAAGGAAACCTTTCAGCTCTAGAAAATTCACCCATTCCAGTTCTCATGTATGTCTTGGGAAAAGGAGTTCTGGGCAAAAAAGGGCTTCACAAAACTGATTGGTTTTTATTTTACTTATCCATAAACTTTCTCAAAGCAACAACTGACTGTTTATCAGGTTTTTTGCCTTCTATTATACCCAAAGCACACACATTCTGCCATACCTGAGCAGCATCCCTGCGCTGAACCACACTTCATTAAGTAATTAATTGAGCATTTCTGACAGATTAGGTAGCAATAAAAATTATTTTAAGGTGAGTAACTGCCTTTCCATAAAGGTGTTCCCAAAGTTCCCCATAATCTTTCAAGGCCTTTAATTACTTTTCAATAACAAACTCACTTAAGAGCTTAAAAGCAATTAAAAATGAGTTAAGTCAACATTTCTTTCACTGGGGTTTATTAAGCACTTGTTTGAAGCAGTCCCAATCTCTCCTTCCTTTAGAAGTCATTGGCAATTTCTGTCACTGTAGACTTAATTTTTATTCACTTAATTCCCTATGCCACACAGGGACAGGTATTACAGTGCTGGTGGAAAACTCACCAAAATTTAGAGTAATATCCCCCAGTTTTTAAAGAGATCATTGGGGGGACCCCTCCAACACTCAACTACTTCTCCTTCCTGAATACTGCACATGGATTATAAAAATTCCTGATAATATTAGAGCAAAACAACGAGCTTTCCTCCAGCTTTTGCAAAGGACTTTAATCATTTCCTGTTCCAATCCCAGCCCAGACCTTGCCTAAGGCACGTTAATCCTTACCCCACACATTTGGTTCCTGCAGTCGGGTCAGGTCACCAAGCAGGCCAGAAATGGTCCCTTATTAATTATTTAGTCACTGCAGAGTGTGGATTTCCTCATTTCCAGCATTGCCATTTCCCAAGTTTCTGGTGTCTTGTGGTGCTCCTGAACTTTCCCATTGGCTCCAACAAATCCACGTTCTCATTCCAAACCTCTCTGCTCTGCCAACATCCCCCCGATGTTGTCCTACTCCATCCTACCCCAGACCTACATATTCCACACACCCCTCTATTTTATTTCCCAGTGCTGACTCCTATTTGAAAACCACTTTTCCTTGCACAAAAAAACCCCGGACTTTGCTCCAAACAATTCCTAAAAGTGTATCTTTTTCCATCCTCCTTCACACAACAGGCAGTGTTTCAACTCTCACATTATACAACAAGGGGGAATGGTTTTAAACTGCCAGAGGGCAGCGTTGGGTGGGATATTGGGAAGGAATTGTTCCCTGGGAGGGTGGGGAGGCCCTGGCACAGGGTGCCCAGAGCAGCTGTGGCTGCCCCTGAATCCCTGGATGGGGCAACCTGGGATAGTGGAAGGCTTCCACTGCCACTGTTTCCACAGGAATTCCAGTCCAGGCTGTTTTGGTAGGGGTGACAGGTTCAGCCATTTTATGCTTTCAGCAATCAGAACTCAACTCCATTTTATTTCATGCGCTGCAATCAGAGTTTTGCCCTTAGTTTGGCAGCTTTTTATACCGTGGCAATAACAATTAACTCCCTTTGGCATAATTTATATGAATCATTGATTTAATACAGATAGCAAGGAAAAAGAAAAGACCTATTAAGTCATCTAAATGACCCAAGCAGCACCGCTGGATTGTTCTCAGCAGCACATTTTGCTGTGCTTGTTTGAAATGTGCTTGCACAGCACAAGTACAAAAACCGACTGCAGAGCAGACACGTTTCACTACCAGATGCTTTAAGTCAACGTGGCTTGGAAATCTTCAATTTACAACTAAATGTTGTACTGCATTTTCACTCCTCCCAACAGGCTTTAATGTTTCTTGAGGGGGTGAGAAGGGGATATTTGTATTTCAGTAGAAAATACTGATGATTTCCAAGCTGAATCTAAGGCTTGCATGTCCAGAGTGGTTCCTGGAATACCCTGGGACCATCTCTTGAGAGGATATGGATGCACTGCAAGAGGATGTCCAGTTCTAGACATATAAATAATACAGACATGCAATGTATTTTCAGGACGGGTTTTGGTGGGGTTTTTTGGTGGGTTTTTTTTTTATCTTTAGAAGAAAATAAGGTGGGACTTCCCTAATGGAATTCCAAGAGCCAAACTCTTGGCAGATGTGTTTTCTAATCTAAATCTTTCTAATGGGGATTCCCATGTTTCCTCAGGCAATAGCTCAGGTTTGGGGTTGTTTTTCCTGCCTCACCACAAGTTTTTCTTCCAATTCATCCATAGGTTTATAGAAGGTGCATCCTACCCCACCTACCAAACCCTTGAGAGACAGAGTTTAGAAGTTTTGGTCTCACTATGAACCCACACACATCCTGGGGGTGGAATTCATGGTGGGATCCTTGGGGTTGTCTTGAGCAGGGCCAGGATCTGGACACGATGATCCTTGTGGGTCCTTTCCAACTCAGGATATTCTGTGATTCCATGATTATAACCTGTAATAACCAGCCCTCTGGGTACACCAAACCATGGACCTTTACTCATCCATCTCACAGCCCACCACTCCTCGGGATGTAGAAAACCTTCCCAAATCCAAGGGAACGACATCCATCCTCAAAGCTGCTCAGCTCCCTACTGGGAGCAATCAAGGAACTACCACAAGTAGTGTGGCAGGACAAGAGGTGTTTGTAATTAAGCATCTCTGCACAAATGCAAATTAAACGTGCCCTATGCTTTACTTGAGTTTAGCAGAGCCTGACTCTGCTCTTGCTGGCACAGCCTGGAAAGCTGCGACCCAAGAGGAGGGAGCAGAGGTTTGTGCAAGAAGCGCTAAAACAAAGCTAAGCAAAATCATTTCACAGGCCGCTCCAAAAGCTCCCCTCCATGTGCTTCCTTGACCCACTAAAAGCCTTCTGCAATAAACAGCCAAACACACAGATGTCCAAGGCCCCCCTGCAGAAACCATTTGCACTGTAAACAGGACATAAAGTGGGGGGGGGAAAAGCAATGCTGTGAATGTGCAAGAATTCAAAGTCCTAAATTTCACTTTGTACCTCACAGTGCAGTCACTGTTCCTTCACAAGACTCACTGTTCCTCCATATAAAGGTTTCCGAGTGGAGATCGGGGATTTGGCAGGACCTTGGGAACCAGCATGGGAAGAGAGACCAAACACCAGAGAAATGGCTAAAATCAAGTGTTACATTTGAACAACAGCAAAGAGCAAGGGAATGATCAGGAAAATCCTGTCAGGAGCGATGCTGAAGAAGGAGCACTGTGTAAGAACTGAGATCACCAGATGACTGCCAAGACAAGGAGTTATTGGGAATAAATCACCTCAGAGCAACACAATCAATGTCTGTCTCTTCTCACAACAGTGACAACGTGGTCCCTGTGCCACCATGGCAACCTATAAGGCTTTAGAACAAAACCTCTGGGACAACAAATCCCAGATAACACTGACTGTGTAGAGCATATCCAGAGAAAATTTGACACAATGCAATCCTGCACTGGATAATGGGAAGAAAACATTAATGACCCCCAAATTTTGACTGCAAGCCCAGAACAGCACGAACCAAGAGCAACACACAGAAGCGTCCACGAACCCCAGTGATTCCTAAGCATCACCATGTGCCCACCTGTGCATCAGGATCAGAAGTGCTTCCACTGGATATCCACCCCAATTCCCCAAGCATGGACAAACACCTCATCCCACTCCATGGGTCAGCTCCTCCCCACTGCCTTCCTCAGCATCCTCAGGTCATCACCACCACCAGACTGACAGGGCCTTGCATGTCACATTCTGTCCCATGTCATCAAATTGCTTTCACTGTACTGTTAATATGATTATCACCACGGGTCCTGCTGCAGGTTTGGATTTTTTTCCCAAAGGAAAACAAGTTCTCTGCAGTCACTTGGAAACACTGAGAGAAATGAACTGTTGGTCTCCTGCGTATAAATCATTGTCCTTGTCACGATCATGACCACTGCTGTGTCAGAATGCACAAGAATTAGCTCTACAAAGTGTCTGTACTGTAAATTTTAACACTGAAAAAAGCCTCAGATCCTTAAAAACCTCTTTGCTCAGCTACAGTAAGGAAGAAGACGCAGAGAAAAAAACTTGTATGAGTAATAGGAGAGATGTTCGGTGCTACAGATAATGCAGGAAAATTTATCCTCCCCTCTTTTACACAGCCCAAAAATGAGTAATTATGTGCCAGGAGATATCATCTACTCCACAAATCAAGTCACTGAAACTACAGACTAAAAATTGTTTTTAAGAAAGTCAATTTATTAGCGATTACTGTGCAGACAGACATATGAGTGCTCTTGTGTACTTGCTGCATTAACAACCTCTCAAAAGCCACAGGAAAAGGAAAATCAATACTGTGTATTTTTTCTCACATCAATTTATCTACTGCTAAAAAAAAATAACTCACTTCTGTGTATGCCACACATGACATATCCCAGGTTTCCTCTGAGCAAGGAAAATAAAACAAGCTTTTGCTGGTTTCAACCAACCAAACCCTGCCTTGCTGGACTCAGATTTTGCTTTTGATAAAACCTGAAATAAGACTTGAACAAACTCCGAGCAGTCTCAGGCAGCTTGGCACTGGTACACAGAGCCTTTTGTTACTGATCCTGTGGTGCTGGCGCAGGGCTGGAGCCCATTAGCAGTGAACGGTCCACTAAATATTTCATGATTCTGGATTTCAGACGTTTCCCAGGACAGGTTCTATCACTACAGATCCTACAAACGGGCATGACAGTTGCTAAATAAAGGATATCATGCAGAGTAGCCTCTCCAAAGCACTCCCAGAGGCCCCACCCAGGAACCAATCTCTATATTTTTTACATATATATTTATATTTATAGATATATTTCAGAAATATGTATTTTTTTCTCTCCAATTACAAACCACAAATTTTCACTGCATTTCAGACCTTTCAGACTGCTACTTCCACAGGAATCAAAATAAATCCCAGGATGGCATTCCCTGTTGAGCAGACTAATCTTGTTTCCTTCATTTTCTTTTTCCAGGTCACCAGTTTACTTCCCTCGGCCGAGAGCTCCCCACAGACTCTGGGAGGGCGTCTTAAAGAGCTCTGCAGCCAGAGCATTTCCCCATCACCAAATCCTAAAATGTTTCTGCCAGACCCCAAACAGGGCAAAGTCCTCTCCAAAACTAATGCTGTAGATTTTATACTCCAGGTTGATCTGACTCCCAAAGACACAGCCTTGCTGCTTTCCCACAGCTGATGGAGCCAGGAATGCACGGCCACAAAGCCTGCCTGGGGATGGGAGCAGAGAACATGGCCTTCAGCAGCCATGGTCCAGCAGATATTTGTACAGATCCACCCAAATCCATAGAGAGGAGAGGCTGGAGAGAGGCAGACAGGGATTGGGAGTGCTGGAGGGAGGGCAAACCACAGCCTGGGATGCATCAAAGAGCTGGGCAAGAGAGGATCGTCACACTGGCCAATTTAGACTGGACATTTGGCAGCATTTCTTTACCAAGAGGGTGGTCAAACAGCAGAAGTGGCTTCCTGCAGAGGTGGTCAATGCCTCAAGCCTGTCAGCAGTGCCTGGACAATGCCCTCAAGAACATGCTGTGAATTTGGCCAGCCAGGTGCTCTGGATGACCCTCGCAGGTCCCTTCCAACCGAGCGAGCCTGCTTGATTCTAAAGCAGGAGGGAAACCCCAAGGACTCGAGGTGATAAGCTCAATATCTCACCTTTCCTCAGGTGCTGAGTGTGACACTGAGGTGCTGATCCTCCTCCCTGGAGACACTTCCATGGCCACTTGGCTCCCACGGCCCTCTCCCAGCCAGCCAGACGGATAATCCTGCCCAGAGCCAGGCTCCTTAAGGCAAAGCAGCTTTGTGGGCTGCGATGAGCCACTCGTGCCGCAGGCAAGCTCCTCGCTGGCCTTCACTCTCACGGCTGCCTAAAGCTCATCCAGGCTCCAAATAACGTGGCCAAAAAGGTTCCCTAAGCCTCAGTGATCCACAAATGGTCGTGGCAGCACAAGGAGAGGTGGGAACAGAGCAGGAGAAGACATCCCCCTGTGGGAGCCTACCTAGTGACACAGGGTAGGTCCTCTTTGAGGCGGGGACCTAGTGCAGCCTGGTTTTGCCATGATTTTTATTCTCTACCCTGATACCAGAGCTCACACACCAGTGAGGCACCCACTTCTCCACCTCTCCTGCTCCCATGCTTTGTAAGACGCCCTCTCCCTCCTCTGCCCTGCAGTCAGTGCCTAAAGCCACATGGTCAAAAAGAAATCACCACTGAGCTCCAAAGTCCAATGTCCCCATCCACCAAACACCAAAACCTGGAGCAAAACTTGAGTTTTAACCAAAATTTGGCTGAAGTTGACCCCTGCACTCACAACCTGTGAGGAAGCAGCCGAGCAGATGTCCCTGCTGGATAAGCCTCGTTTCTTTAGGAAGCTAAAAATGGAACCAGCCATCACCACCATCATCTATGTTTAGACCCAATATTCTAAACAATTCCTCTATTTGCAGTTCTTTTTTTTTCCCCCCTCCTGAAGCTATCTCTGGCAGAAGAATTAAACAGCTGCCACTGAGAGCAGGAATTGAGTTAAAGGCTGAAGAAATGCAGCGCTGGTAGCAGAGGTGACGCACCAGCTGGATGCATTCCAGGTCACTGCAGCCTGCCAGGCTCTCCAGGAGGACATCCCAGCGGATCTCAGCAGCACAGTTGGATTTTTCCCCCCATGTATGCAAAAGCCATAACTCCTATGGAGCCAATCATTTCACGCTGGAAGCCCTGCAATTCTTTTTTTTAAATGGTTTGCCAATCAGGTTATTATGTTCAAGCTAAGGGAGGAAAAAACCCTACAGAAAGACTTTCCATGGGGAAAGCATTCCGCTTGGGATTTTACTTGTCTTCCTCTGCCAAATTGGCAGGAGAGCTGTATAATTACAGCCCTTTTGCAAACAAAATTAATGTACAGCAAGTCTGTACATGGCCACCCTCCCATCCATGGATTTTATGGAGAACGGAGCAAAAGGATGCCATAGTTTTATTTCACAGTGAAACCACTCTCCCAAAACAGGAGTATTTTTAAGTACAATCCCTGCGCATTGCCACGGACTGTAGCCCCCTTTTCCATTTTAAAAGGCAGACAAACTTCACAATGCAAGAGCCACAGAGAACAGGGACAGCATCCCTCAGATCTGTGCTCCCACACAGGGATCAGGACGCCCAGGAGTGGCATCAACACATGAGATGTGGCTATAGAGACAGAAGAAGGGCTATTATGGATGTTGTTAAGCATAAAATCTTCTTTTCTTATCTGTCTGACCAGAAGACCCCATTTTTTAGACTAAAATATAACCAAATACATGTATTTGGGATTTTCAATTCTCAAAAAAAGCCGCTTTATTATATATTAAAGGTTTATTTCCCTTTATTTTAGCAGCATATCAGTCCCATTAAGATCCACTACCAGCTTCCAAGAATCCTTGCTGCTGTCACAAATGTTCATTCTGTGGATCCTAATTTCTCTCTGTTTTCCCTGTCACATTCAATATATCTCCCGTTCATGAATTATAGACTTGCCTGATTTCCCTAACGTCACCCAGAAGTCTACAGTAATTCAGGAACCCAGCAGAGGCTGGGGAGGTCCAAACCCTGGATGCTGAGACTCCTTTAGGATGAGAACAGACTAAGGCACCTAATTCCCCCCTGACTGAGCTGGCCACATTCCTTTTCCTTATTTTCCCTCCTAGCAATTCACTCCTGAGGTGCTGAAGAGATGAAGATGACACACGTGTGTGGTCCCAGACCTGTTGGCATAGGATCCATAGGATACCTCACAGTGCGTGCTCCAAAACCGTGCCAAAACCATTTTACTCCATCAAACCACTGCTCCTGAAAGCTGAGCAGTGCAGGTGACACTCCTGAAGGACGGGGCCACCCAGAGGGACCTGCACAAGCTTGAGAAGCAGGAGATTCATGGGAATCGTGAGGTTCAGCAAGGCCAAGTTTGGGCGTAAGAACAAACTGGGAGAAGTCATTGAGAACAGCTCTGTGGAGAAGGATTTGGGGGTGCTGAGGGATCAAAAGCTGGACAGGCTCTAGCCACACACACTTCCAGCCCCCTAACTGAGGCCCTTGAGCCTGCAGGAGCCAACAATAAAGATGGAGAGACACTATTTACAAGGGCCTGGAGTGACAGGACACAGGGAATGGCTTCCCGCTGCCAGAGGGCAGGGATGGATGGGATATTGGGAAGGAATTGTTCCCTGGGAGGGTGGGGAGGCCCTGGCACAGGGTGCCCAGAGAAGCTGTGGCTGCCCCTGGATCCCTGGCAGTGTCCAAGGCCAGGTTGGACAGGGCTTGGAGCAACCTGGGACAGTGGAAGGTGTCCCTGCTATGGCAGGGGTGGCACTGGATGGGCTTTAAGGTCCCTCTCAAACCACACCATTCTGGGATTCTGTGACATGATTCTATGATTCCATATTTCCCAGCACCATGAGACACATCCCCATTTGCTCCAGAATCCCAACCCAGATCTTTGTTTTTGGAAACAGAACAAGATCTGTCATTTCAGGGGCACTCCCACAACACTGGGATCACTGAAGAATTTACTCAGTGACCTTTCAGCTGCAGATAAGCACCTACACTCCTTAAACATTAACTCCTTCCAAACCCATATTAATTTTAGCTTTTTTTGGACACTTTAATGATACTGACACAACTGTAATTTTGAGCAACAAATGTCAAACACATTCCAGTGCTTTCCTCAGCTTGTGGGAAGCTCAGCACAGCATTAAACCACACAAGCTCTAGAGCTGCTGCACTGACAGCTTCTCTCCAAGTCTTCATAGTCCTTTACCACTGTAAGAGGCTTTGTTTTTATTGTTTTGGGGGGGTTTAAGTCATCTTATATATACTTCTCTGGCAGTTCTCCTGGGGGGGGGGAAAACATATTTTTAAGAGGATTTAAAATTATTTTAATCTGAAGAGCATTATAAACATTTCCCACTATACAGCAAGAACAATCTGTTGTTGTTGGTACATTAATCCTGGCGAGCACTTGAAGGGCA
Organism: Falcunculus frontatus; assembly: GCA_013398115.1. Classification (NCBI taxonomy): domain Eukaryota; kingdom Metazoa; phylum Chordata; class Aves; order Passeriformes; genus Falcunculus; species Falcunculus frontatus. Next base: position 693,093 of record VZRV01007622.1, read on the forward strand.
GAAACACAATGGGGTGAAATTGTTACAGATGGCCTCAGGGTTATTCCAATACTTGAACAACTGGAATAACGGGGTGGAATTAAAAACATGGGCCCAAGCGTAGGAAACGCCTCACGATAAGATCACGATGCCCAAAAAGAGGAACATAAAACTGTTGAAGAGCAGACAGCCGTAGAAATTAAAAATGAGCCTTGTAGAAGCACAAGAAGTATTTTCTAGCCCAGATGGAAAAACCATCCATCCTTTTCCACTCAAAAAAAAATAATAACCAGCAGGAAAATTATCTTTCTTCCATTTGGACAAGTAAAATTTCACAAGGTTACTGTAGAGAACAACCCAGAACTGGCAAAATGGAAGAGAGGAGAGATAATCTAATAGGCCTTTTCTATCTAATTTTTATGATTCTTATGAAAAATGACCTGAATAAGTGAAGTTATTTGCCCTTGTCCTCTTTGTTCATATTGGATTTAGTCATAAGGGAAATCCTGCCAAGGATAGTATGTTTTACTCAATTTACTACCCTTTGTGATTGCTCTATAAAATATTGGATACATGATAGGAAAGGTTAGGGAGGTTTGGGGTTTTTTGCAATGGAAAAAGAAGGAACACACTGAGCACTTGCTGGCAGTGAAAATTAAGACAACAAGAACTGATGGAATTTTCTGAGGAGAATGTTTATCTATCAGTCCATGTTCAAAAGATGGTATTTAACCCGAATACGGTACAACTTCAAAAAAAAATAGCAATTGAGTATTAAACAAACAGTCTCTTGCAACATTTCAGTTCCAAGTAGGTCACAACACCGGAGTCAGAAGCTCCATCTCTCTGCAGCGCAGACTCTGTAATTGCCAGAAGCTGAGGTTTCCTTTGAATTCCCAGTATTTATTATCCTGCTACTTTTGGACTCTCGCTGTTAATCATACGGTTACACTGCTCCTGCTATTACAGCACAAGGCAAGAAACCAGAACCTGCTCTTGCAGGCTTTGCATTTGTTGTCGCTGGCTGATCCTACACTGAGCTGTGAGTCCTCTTTGCCGACTCCTTCCACGGAATCCATCCCCAGCCCCAACATCTGTGCTGACAGAACCCAGGTCACGTGCAGTGCAGCCTGTGAGCCATAAATAACACGGACAACTCCGGCAAAGCCCAGGTGCAGCCGGTCACGAGCACCACCAACCCATTCTTGGAGACTCCAACTCACCGAGGTTGTTTTCCTAAAGCTATGAAGGCCAACCACAATGATGCAGGATCTGTGAAATCCTGGGAACACATTCCCCACACACCCTATTCCACGTGCAAGCTGTGCTTTAAGATTGCAGGGAGAAGTTTGGGCATTTCTCTCTTCTCGTTCAATCCTACCCCAAAACCAAGAGCCTGGGAACTTGCAGCTGCGCCGTATTGTAATAAGTGGTGTCAAAAATTCCAAGCAAATGAGTACCACATGTCTGGGAAGCAGACCCTTTTCCTGGGCTGACCTTGGAGGCTGAAAGGCTGCCCCTTTCCTGACAAAAGGATTGCAGGAAGAAAAACATCCCGAGTGCCTCCGTGTAACCACGCGGGTGAGATCCTGCAGCCCTTGGCCACAGAGAGCATGAATCGAGTGTCTGGGATGAGAGCAGGTCCCATTTCTCAGGAGCTTCCCTAAAAGCTGAATGGACTCCCACAGAGTGGGTCTTGTTACCTCACAGACTTCAGTTTTTTATGGGGGATTCTCTAAATCCCTGCTGCTGTAGCATCCCCCATGGATTTATTAAGACTGTTCTCAGAACGAATGCTGGGAGACAAAGGCAGAACAGAAGCCCTGACTCACCTTGTGGAGGTTGGATTTTTTGCTGCCATTGGAAAGATGGACATGCTCCTCTCCAGCTGTGTCAGACATGAGCATCAGAAGGCCTGGAAATTATACATGTTATTCCTTAACCTCTTTCACAGCAAGGTCCTCCTGACCCTTTACTTGGGATTAAATTACACACATTTACAAAAACTAATTGTCTACAACGCATTCCAATTACAAGTCTAATTATACTTATCTAGCTGCTGCCTGACCGACTTGGTCTGGAATCAAACAATGCTTTTTGCTTTATCCCATATTAAATTGGGCTGAAAGGCTTTCTGGAGTTCTGGAAGTTCAGAAATAGATAAAATAAGAGCATCTGAAGACCGAGCAGATAAAAGGCCAGGCCAACACAGAAGAGCTTTCCAAGCGTACATCAGAAGGATCCATCAGGATTTAAGAAATCTTGGACTCGATATCTTCACTTGAATATTAATTGTTTCAAAAAGACAAAAAAAAAACCTGCTCAGTTCCAAGCTTCAGGAGGGTCTTTCATCCAACCAGAGGATTATGTCAGTCCCTCCTGATCTTGGAACATGCAAATCCATTTTACACTACTTTCTTTTTTGGAGGCTCTGAACAAGTCTATCAAAACCTTGCAGTTACATATTAAGGCAATAATTACAAACAAACATACGTGTCTAAAGGAGTTTAAAGCAATATGGACCACTGTGCTCAAAAGAAAGCAACCAATGACTCCACATCCAGCTGGCAGCCAGAAACAAGGAAAACAGGGCTGATACTTGGGCTTCTCTTGTGCAAACCCACCATCAATTACTTGAGTAACACCACAGGCTGATATGAAGAGGAATCACAGGATGGTTTGGGTTGGAAAGGACCCTAAAGACTGTTAGAACTCCAACCTGGCCTTGGACACTTCCAGGAATGGGCAGCCTGTGCCAGGGCCTCCCCACCCTCCCAGGGAACAATTCCTTCCCAATATCCCATCGATCCCTGCTCTCTGTCAGTGGAAAGCCATTCCCTGTGTCCTGTCCCTCCATCCCTTGTCCCAAATCCCTCTCCAGCACTCCTGGAGCCCCTTTGGGCAATGGAAGGCTCTGGCTGGCCAGTCAAGAGAAGTCATTAATGCCTCAAACTGCACACAGCACAGAACTTAGGAAAACCAGGTGAGGAAGCCAGACTTCTCAGGCAAGGAGGAGATTAAGGACAATCTAAACCCAGCCTGCAGCTCCCTAAACAGCAGCTACAAAGGTGACAGAGCACCGGCGTTGTGAGCTCTGCAGGAGCCTCTTCTCAGGCAGCCCAGAGTATCTTGCCCACAGTGCTCAGGATCAGCCCAAAGATCAGATTAAGCCCAGGGAGGAAGGGATGCCATTCCCTCTTTGTCTGCTGCATGGACTATGCCCAAGTGAGCATCAGCTATGCCCCATCAGAGCAGCCTCAGCAATTAACACCCTCTTCTCACCCATCAGTTCCCTGTGACAGAGTTCATCCCGTAAGGAATCACAGCGTGCATTTCGTTTTCTGCTCAGAATTTGCACCATCTAATTTACTCACAATTAGCATAGATGATCTAATATTCCTTTCTGATCTTAATTCCCACCAAACCCATCAAATTCAATCTCCCTTTTTGTACACAGACTACAAAAGCTCGAGTCATTACAATTCCTAACCGGTTCCACACTGGTGTAAACGAGAGAATTAGACCCTTACATTTCCAAAGAGCTTGAAGGCAGCATTGCATTAATGAACCTCCTGGAACAACCATGTGCCTGTGAAGAAGAATGTCAACCACTTGTATGGCAGCCTTTGAAGGTCTCTCCAAGGAGGAAACGAGCCATCAGCCTGGACAAATTCCCCAGCTGGGTTTTGATGGATCACAAGACAAACAGATCTGTACAAAGAGACGCTGATTTTGTTTTACAAGGCCTTGGTACCCCTGACCTCGGCCCTACTCTGTCCTGCTCCGCTCACACAGCCTGCTAAAAACCTCTTCAGGTGGCTACGCACGGATTTGGGGATGCAAAATGGTCGTGACAAAATGCAAGCACCATGAGAGCACTTCAGTATCTGGGTAGAAAAGGGGGAAAAAGCAACATCTTTCACGTGGGCGATCTGATGTTTATCTTCCATGCCAAATAAGCTGAGACAGGTTCACACCTTTTACTTTCTAAAACAGTCCGAAAGAGGGACTTTGCACAAGGGCCTGGAGGGACAGGACACAGGGAATGGCTTCCACTGCCAGAGGGCAGGGATAGATGGGATATTGGGAAGGAATTCCTGGCTGTGAGGGTGGTGAGGGGCTGGGATGGAATTCCCAGAGAAGCTGAGGCTGCTCCTGGATCCCTGGAAGTGTCCAAAGCCAGGTTGGATGGGGTTTGGAGCACCCTGGGACAGTGGAAGGTGTTCCTGCCATGGCAGGGGTGGCACTGGATGGGCTTTAAGGTCCCTTCCAACCCAAGCCATTCTGGGATTCTATGAAAACACCTGTCAGATCACTCCTGCTGTGACATCCCAGTCTGTTCCGGGAGAAGGCTGCTGCTTTTCTCAGGAATTCATCAAGTGGAAAGTAGTTCTATGAGCACAAACACTTGTGCACCCCACGCTGTATTCATCTGGATTCTGGTTTCCAAGGGAAGTTTGACATCAGTTCCTAGCACACATCATCACTGAAATGTAGCATTCTCTGTTTCCTACATAATAAAAATTTAAACAAAGACTCTCAAATTACTAATTAGATGCTGTTGCTTAAAGAAGTGTGCATAGAAGCAGTGGCCAAAGTAAAGGAGTTCTAATTTTAATGAAAGGACAACAGTGTCCAACTGATATTTGACCAAGCAGGGAGTAGAAATTTCTTTCAGGAGAACAAAAGCACGATTGGAAAAAAAAAAAAAAACCAACACGTTTACAATCAAATTTTAAAATCAGCAAGCTGGAATTCTTGACTTAACTACAATTAAAATCAGGAGCAGATTTAAAAAATAGATTTAAAACCAGAAGTAGGTAAATGAAATAACCATTTCCTCTCCCAGCAGCCAAAGCTCCAGGATCCCCTTTGCCAAGAAAGTAGGAAGTTTTAAGAGAAATTAAGAATTTAAAATGAATTACACCTATTGCACCCCTTCCTCATATAAAATACAATAATAATCCAAAATACTGTTTATGGAAAACAATAAAAGGAAGGCAGAAACTACCTTAAATAGGATGGTAAATGGTAAAATCCAGCTCTCCCACCCTTCCCCACCAGGAATGCAGTCACACACAGGCTGTGTCTATACACAGGAATACAACAGGAAAAATTAAACCGGGTGTAACGACAACAAACAGAATGGAAATGGAATCCATTCAGATCCTCCCACTATCGAATTCCTTGGATGACGACTGCTGGAATGGGCATAAATTCAAAATACAAAAATCTAGAAGATAAAAGATGTCGGCTCACTGCCACTCTACCTTTGCTAGGACTGTGTAAGGCACTCAAAGAGTTCAGAGCATGATAAAAATCAGCTTTTCCTTCAGTTCTCACCATTACTTTTGAGTGGCACTAATGCCAAACCCCAGAGCTACAAGGGGTTTTGTGCCATATCATTAATCCCTGCAACATTTTTATCCAAGAAGCCTGAAAACAGCCTTGCAAGGGAAATAGCAATCATTCCTTTCCGGGGATATGGAAAACAAAAATCCAGACAAACTACAGATCCTGATCCAAGTCATACAAGACCTCAGCTCCTGTGTCATGCATGGTCCATGCTGAGTCCCTGCTTTTGTCTTTCCCTTCCCTTGATGGGAAATTTCTTGCCATCTCTTCCCCTTAAACCTAAAAAAATACCTTGGCACACTGCAAAAGAGTTCATTTCCAAGAGAGAAAAACAGAAGTTTGCCTTCGACAACTGTTTTTTAGATTGAAATATCCTCTTGAACAAGAGAATTTTCCATACTGGAAAGGTGTGAAAGCTCTCCCCAGTTTCTCCTCGCCAAGTTTTAATCAGTATAATCCAGGGCTAACTTCCCAAGCACAGAAAATGGGAAGGTTTTGGGTTTTCCCAGTCGCAGGGGGACTTCTGCTGCTGAGGGATGAATAAAACAGGTCAACTCCACTGAAGATCTGCAGCACTCCGTGGGCTCCAGCAGCTCCATCCATAATTCATGGTGTTGACACATCTACCTGCTGCTTGGGAAAGATGAGCACAGGCAAACATGACATGGGGAAGAGTGTTTTCCTTCTTTCACTCTCATTTCCACTCTCCCAACAGAAAACTATAAAAACTGAAGAAGCTGAAGAAGCAGAGTAGGGATTAATCCCAGAGGAATAAGTTTATTGCTTCCACACAAGCCCCTGGCCGTCCAGAAGCACATGTGTACACAACCACAGAAAGCACACCTTACATATTATTTTTAAAAGTTAAACATGGTCATTTAGCTTTGTAATTATCAGTTTGAACTGCAGGGAAACAGACATCCCTGTGAAATGGGAGACATCCCTGGGAAACGTAAACAGCCAAGAGTGTTTAGATGGTTCAAAACTGAATGTTGTCAAACATGGAAAACTTCTTCAGTCTGGTAAGTGGGGAAAATTGACTACAGGAAAGTGCTTAATTTATACAATCCCAGAATGGTTTGGGTGAGAAGGGATCCTAAAGTCCATCCCATCCCACCCCCTGCCATGGGCTGGGACACCTTCCACCAGGTCAGGTTGTCCCAAGCCCCGTCCAACCTGGCCTTGGACACTTCCAGGGATCCAGGGGCAGCCACAGCTGCTCTGGACACCCTGTGCCAGGGCCTCACCACCCTCACAGGGAACAATTCCTTCTCAATATCCCATCTGTCCCTGCCCTCTGCCAGTACGAAGCCATTCCCTGTGTCCTGTCTCTCCATCCCTTGTCCCCAGTCCCTCTCCAGCTCTCCTGCAGCCCCTTTAGGCCCTGCAAGGGGCTCTGAGCTCTCCCTGGAGCCTTCTCTTCTCCAGGTGAGCACCCCCAGCTCTCCCAGGCTGGCTCCAGAGCAGAGGGGCTCCAGCCCTGGAGCAGCTCCGGGGCCTCCTCTGGACTCTCTCCAGCAGCTCCAGGTCCTTGTGCTGTTGGCCCCAGGGCTGGGGCAGCTCTGCAGGTGGGGTCTCACCTGAGCACAGAGGGGCAGAATCCCCCCCTCAGCCGAGGGCACGGGGGTTTCTGGGTGCCAGTGCACGTGGCCAGGGCATGTCCAGCTTTTGTTCCCCCAGCACCCCCCAAATCCTTGTCCCCAGCCATTCCCTGCCCAGCCTGTGGCTGTGCTTCACTCTGTATGAACTCCAGGAGGAATTCCCTCTCCTCCAAGCAAGCACCGTGGCCATCAGCACACGATGACAAGCTGGGGTCATGCCGTGGAACACTCCAGCATGTGGAGTATCACGCAGTTCGTTTGTATGCAATTAAGACCATTTCATTGTCTCATCAGGTTCCCTGTGATACCCAATTAAGTAATAACACAAGGAAAGTGCTCTTAATTAATGAGGAAAATGCTCTACAAGCTAGACACAGGTGTGTGTATCTCAAGTAGGGCCTGAAACAGTTGAACAGATCATTTAATCTTTATTAAAAAAATCCCCCACTCAAATTTGTATCTAATTACCTCAATAGCGGGATTCTTTCTGATTTCTTCGAAGGGGGTTAAATTTCTTTGCAATATTCAACAATCAAGTGGTTTACAAAAGACTCAAATTAAAACTGACACTTGGAGTGCAAGAGGGATCCCAATTTACACATCGTTATTCTGGGGATGGAACAAATGGGTTTAAAGCATCTTTCTCCTTGCAATGTTTTTACAAATTCAATCTCCTCTATTGATACTGAATGAGCACATTTGTGTTTATTCTTATACCAGCTCTGCTGTTTGGGTTGAGCTAAATGAAAGCCCATCCCCACTGTTTCAGATTAGTCAAGGCAACATCTTTTAGAGAAAGATACTGCAAAAAGGCAGAATATCATCCTAAATCCTGTCCTTACATGCTTCAGTGAACAGAACGGCAAAATTTAACTGCAAAAAATGACATTTCCATCAAGTGCAGCAGTTTTGTACCCCAATTTCTTCAGCTAAGTATAGTGGACATGTGTCCTTCAATGCATTAAACACACAGGGCCATTTTACAGAAGTGTGTGGAAAATTGTGTAGTCATTGGAGCTGGTATGGATTAACTTCGATAACCTCTATCTCCCATTTCCCACTGCTTGGTTTCAGTGACATTCCAACCCTAATCAGTTGGAATTATTCTGAGACAAAGGAAGTTCAGAGTATTTTGAATTATTATTTATTTGACTTATTATTTAAATAATACTCAGATAAGTATTATTACTTATCTGAGTATTTTGTATCCAAAAATTTGGTTACCCTGGGTTCCAATCCAGGATATTCCATGACCTCTGAGCACTCCTGTGTCCATAAGCTTCCCTGCTCATTTCCAGCCTCATCCTTCCCCCCTCCCTACCAGACCACCCCATCTGGATGCAACACTCAAACATTGGGAAATTCTAAATTTCTTCCCCCAACTGAGAATCAAGTATGGAAACAAAGTTCTACGTTCTGACTTTAGGAGCAGGAATTGCAAGAAATTATTTGCAGGGAGTGAGGCACATGAAAATCTGCCCTTGCCTTTCTTCCTAGACCCTCAGGCACAGTCACTTTCCCTGGGAGATCAGCCTTCCACCTCTTCAGCTCTTTTTTCCCCGGACAGCAGAAGAAACCGGCTTTCTAGAAACTCAAATCTTATTCACAGCACAATAAAAGTCTTTGATTTTTAAAAAATATTGCAAAAAAAAATTTCAAAGTACCTATCCAGGCTACAGCAGCCCGTCCAAAATCTTCTACAGCAGATCCCTATAGGGAAAGGTTGATAAAGAGGACAGAGCTGTCAACCTGTACTTTCATAACCTCCCACCCTAGTTTTTCATCACAAGGTTCTTCCCTAAGCTCTGCATTTCTTACTTCAGCTGCTCATTTTCAGCTCTTGAAAGTTTCGGTACAAAGGAGCCACTGAGACGATTTTTCCTCTTTGATCAATCACGTCCCACTGTTCAGAAAACAGGCTCCAAACCATTAATCTTGCTTATGTTATCCAAACGCTTGCTAGGATCTCATCTTTCCTATAATTTATTTAGCACCGAGTCCCTTGACAATACATCTGAGGTATTCTTAGATCACTTCAAACATCAGTCAGGCCACGAGTTCTGATGGCAAGGCAGAACTGGCAGGGATGAGTTTTACATGCAGACAAAGACTGATCAATGCACGTGGCACTTTTTCTGCAAATGCCATGAATAGTGTCCAGCTGTCCCTCGGTAAGGTCTGGCTTCAAGGAGCACATGGGATCACCTGGAGACATCCAGGTACCACAATACATCACTTGGAGCCAGAGGATTTCAATAGAAGCTTTGTCTTGCTGCTCACAGGATTCTCGCTGCATCGTTTTACCTGGTGCTGACACACACTTGAAACTCCATTTTATACAGTACCCTAAATTATTTTCCTGGGACACAGCAGCCAGAGGGGAACACTCGGGATGGGATCAATTTGGGGAGAAAGGAAGTTTATCTATGGTTTGCATACAGCAATTAAAGCAGTGGTTGCACTGCAGAAATCCCTCCCTCAGCTGCTCCTGTGTGGAGGCCCAGCACACACCACCCACCCCATCATCACATTCCCAACCAGTCCAGGCTTCCACAGGTATTTTACACCTTTGAGAGATCCTCTCATACAGTGAGGGAGCTGGGGAGAAAAGGAGGCTCAGGGGGGACCTTCTGGCTCTCCACGACTCCCTGCAGGAGAGTGGAGCCAGGTGGGGTCAAGCTCTGCTCCCAGGGAACAAGGGACAGGACAAGATGAAACAGGCCCAAGCTGTGCCAGGGGAGGTTTAGATTGGATTTTGTGAAAATTCCTTCCCTAAAAGGGCTGTTCAGCCCTGGCACAACTGCCCAGGGCAGTGGTGAGTTCCCATCCCTGGAGGGATTTCAGAGCTGTGTGGATGTGGCACTTGGGGACGTGGGTCAATGGTGGCCTTGGCAGTGGTGAGGAATGGTTACACTCCATGGTCTTAGAGGGCTTTTCCAACCTTAACAATTCTGGGATTCCGTATAAGGGAATCCATTTATTATAGAAATATAAATCTTTTTAACCTTCACTCTCAGCAGTCCAATTCCATTCCCATATTCACCATGTGCTCCACAACATTTTCAGGCTTGTCTCCAGCTCCAGTTAATTTGAGCTGTATCCCAAACCCACCCTTCTCACAGTGCCATCCTCCACAGGAATTTTTAACTAGAATGAGGTAGTAATTTTAATGTGAAGGTTGGCCCATTAAATAAAAACTAATGCTTCAATCAGCAAACTCCATCACCCCCTCACACAACCCCTGTGCCACGGCCAGGGGTTAATGGTGCTTGGTGCCTTCCTGCAACTCTTTCTGCCTGGGAAGAAAATACTGTCCACAGCTTCATCCATTTAAATGTCACCCACAACAAACCTAATCCTTGATAAGAACATACCCTGCACTGGTCTCTATAGTTTTAAAGGAAAAGTGATCCATTTTAGAGATGAGAAGTGCTCTTTTCCTTGGATCATTCATCCCAAAAGGCAGCTCACCTTTCAAGGGTTCTCCCAGTAAACCACCAACTTCCTTGGATGCATGGGAGGGCACTCGGTGCCTGGAATTTTCTCTGGGATGCTCCTGCAGTCAGACTCTCCCTCTGATAAGCCAACCAGACTTAGCTCTGTGCTTCTGTGTGTGTGTTTTTTCTAGTCCTCAGACTATTTTTGCATTTCTTCCGTTCCCCTACAACTTATCCAGGAGCTATTTCAGGATGTTGAAATGGAAATCATACACAGGAAAGTCACAAGCACCAAATACAGAACTGAAATCTGTTCTCTTCTAAATATTTTCTTGCTCATACGCCTAAAATTTTTTTTTAAAAATTAAAATTGCCTCTTTTTTGCTGCAGCATCGCCACTGGTGTTTACATCTGGAATCCCTGTGAGCACCACTGCTCATAATCAACTCTCTCCAGCTCTCTCAGAGCCCCTTTAGGCACTGGAAGGTGCTGTAAGATCTCCCTGGAGCCTTCTCCTCTCCAGGCTCCCAAAATCCTGTTGCATCCACTCTTAGTTCCTTGAAACCTTTCTAAAACCCATCCATTTGACCACAATAACCCCCTTTTAATGTGATTAATATAATATTTATTTGCTAACGCCCTGCCAATTTTCTCCATCAGAATATCACTTGGTACTAAAATGCCTCCCAGGTCACAATTGGAACAAGAGTTTCCCTGGATCCATCCCAGAGGTTTCAGCAGGGCACCAGGTCTGCAGGAAGGCAGGACCAGGGTGAGTTCTCAGTTCTGCTGCTCTGCTTTGAGCTACTTAATTGGAAACAGTCATTTAAGCACAGTCAACTCGATTTAATTTCCCAGTGATGACAAAAACTGGCAACCTATTTGGGCATTATTAATTTAAAATTAAGTTGATATTAACTTGAGTGTAAGTAGAAAGCAGATCTGCTCTAACAGGACTGAGTTCAAGTCTTTAAGCACCCCTTTATTCTTTGGGGTTTGGCTGTCTCTGGGTGTTCCTACATAAAACCATTTTTAAGAGATGTTTATTGTAGACAGGGCAAAATCCTGAATGGGTAAATTGAAATCAATAACCTTTGAAAAACGAATTTTCACAATTTTCCTGAGCTATGGATTTAAAGAGACACAAGTGTTAAGAAACTAAACCAAAGTGAAAATCCACATAAGAACACAACAATGTCTTTAACCTCTAATGATGGCTTCTCACCCATTCTGTAAAGACTGAATTCAGAAATAAATCTCAGATAATCTGGGATGATGGACATGAAACAAAATCTTTTCATTTTCCACTTTATTTTAGCATGTGAGAACAAAATTCTGAGGGTTTGCTAATAATGTGTATTATGGACACACTGCCAACAGGAATAAATTATCCCCGTGTAGAAGCATCCCTCTAAGATGAAACACTGAAGGAACAGCAATTTTAATGGATCAGCTCAATTTTCCAGGCATTTTGGGAGACAAAACTGGCTTTAAAAATAAGGTACCCACACACTTTTTTCTTCTGAAATTAGAGTGACACAGTTATCTTGAAAAAACTATTTTTAAAGGCTTCCAGCTCTCTAACTTCCCTGGGTTATCTGATAATGCTCTGGCTTCACTTCCCAGTGCTAATTGGGTTTGTTCCTGAGCTCCTGTGTGTTGCCTACAAATACAAAAATGAACCAAATCAGGCAGAAACCATCAGGGTTAATTATAATCAGTACCAACATCTCGAGTGCTATTTGTGGCAGCAGTGGATTTTTATCTGCTCTCGGAGTATGAGCCACTCAGTAAAACAAACACAGAAGGGAACTCAGGAACTGTGTCCCCATGGATTCAGGTGCTTTTTGAGAAGGTTTAAAACCCAGTCTCTGAATCCTCCGTGCAGAGCCTCTGTTTGCCCAATTTTCTGTGGTTTCTTGCTGTATCCAGCTACTTGAAACAAATGTAAAATGCCTGGGGGTTTTATAACCTCTCATGCTGCTGATCCTTCCTACTGTTACCACTCTGGCAGGAAACACGACTCCCAGAAAACTGCTCCAATTAAAACAGATTTCCGCTCTCCGTACCAGGAATAGACTCTGGATACTCCCCAGTAACTTTAAAATGGATACTCCCATTAAATTATTTCAATATAAAAAGATTTGCAGGCACTACTGATATCCAACTGAGCATCTTCATGAGAACACATCTTAAGTAAATTTAATGTCTGGGGGTTTTTTTCCGCTCCCTCTTTACTTAATGGCAACATCCCTAAAAGTACAACAGCTCCTGGTGTCTACCTTGAGGCAGGAAAAGAAACAATGCCCTGTTTTCTCCTCCCTCAGGCCAGCCCATGTTCCTGGAACCCTGCCGGTATCTCCAGAGGGCAGGAGGAAACCAAAAGCCAAAAAATAAGGGATGGTTTTCCCCAATGTTCTTCCCACTATATTTGGGTAAATATAAACACCCACAGAAAGCAAGAGATATGAAAAAATATGAAAAAAAAAATCATTAAAAGGTAAAAATCATAGGAAAGCCAGGTAAAACCTAGCCTAAACTGAAGACACAACTTGCTCCAGGAAGAAAACCCCATGATCCATAAGCCCCATGGCTTATCCTGATAGCCAGAAAATCCTGATAACACCCAGGAAAACATATTCCAGAATCAATGCCCTCCCTGCCCCAGGAGAAAACTCTGCTGAGGTCCTTTCAGATTCAAAAATAAGATTGTCAACCAAGTAAAACCCAGCTAATCCTGACTGCCAGCACAGTCCTGGGGAGAGAGGTCTCACACGGAGAGAAGATTCAAATCAAGACTTTGACAGATCAAAGGCAGCAGCCTGAGCTGCAAACCTGAGCAAGGGTGACACCAGAACAGTCCCCACAGCCCTGATGTCACAGGAGACACATTCCATGGGGCAGGAATCAATTGGCTCTGAAACCTGTATAAAACTTTATTTAAAGGGCACAATAAAGGAACCCAGCCACAGAGAGTTCACAACCTTCCCATTCCCTCATGTGGCAGAGAAGGGGGGGAGTTGTCACTGTAACATCTTCCAATGTTTAATTTCTCTATCTCAGCAATTACAGACATCACCAACCCCTTCTGCCCTATTCCAAATGGGAAACTGAGGCACTGCTTATGCACTTTGGGAACCAGAGGGAAATTTGGGGCATGGAAAGAAGCAGATGCTGCTGGATCACGAGACCATCCCTAGCAAATTATGAGCCACAACACAAGAGGCTGGAGATTCAGGTTCTCTGGCAGGGAGATCTCCCCTGAATGAAGAAGTTCAGCACGAGGCTGAAATTTCATCCCAAAAAAATCTCCACTGAAGACAATTCTGTGACGTGGAATTTGGTTAAAGCCAGCAACACTGGCCACAAACAGAGGAAAAAAGCTGAACACAAACACAGAATGTCAGGCTTTGTGTCGGAAGAAGGGGAAAACACACAAACTGTAGGGAACAGCAGGGAATACACACAGTCAAGTGCCAGGAACGTCAATGAAGAGCATGAGGAAAGCAGGAGAAAGTCAAGGACATCCAGGGAAACACCCGTGGTGAAAGTCACACTAAACTCTGCGCGTGTGCTTAGTGCTGGCAGGAAAAAACGACCTTGGATTATGGAGAACAATGGTTTCCTGCTGCTTTCTCCAGCCTGTGTTCAGAAACACCAGCCTCTGCAAACGTGCTTTGTGCATCAGCACGATGGCCTCTGAGAAATACCTGGCTGCCACGGATTTCCTCTTCCCAAAAACGAGCCCCAACATCAGCTGATGGCTGTGGCCACAAGAAGTCACCGTGCCTGCTGGGAGAAGCCACGGCGTCAGCTGGAACCAAGCAGGTGAGAAAAGATTGCAGGGATCCCGGAAAAGAACTCCAAGGGAAAGTCCAAGTCAAGGTTTGGCAATCTTTACACGGTGCCATGCCAGGCTTTTCCTTCCCACTGGCTCGGGGGTGCCAAGAGAAGCTGAGGAGGAGCTGCCTCTCAAACCAGCAGGAATCTGCTTCCAAGCAGGACAGCGGCTTTTGCTGAGCCTGGAGCTCAGGGAGAGGCAGGAATTGCAAGCTGCAAATTCCTCTTGCAAATCAGTGCCTCAAAATGCCAATGCTGTTTGCTCCACGCTGCATCCACAGTCTCCTTGCACGCTCACAGGCTGCTGATCCCTGAGCTAAAAGATGCATCCGGTACCAGATGCAAGAGAAGGCCCCAAAAAAATCATGGAACTGAACAAGGCTGCATGACTGATGAGAGAATATCTGGATCTGAGTGATGGAGCAATACTGGAGGGAAGGGACAGACCACAAATTGCAGAGCCAGCACCTTTCCAACTAATAAGACACCTTCCCAGATGAAACTGCTGATGCATCCAGGAGAGGCACAAGCTGAACACAGGAGAAGGACACTTAGAAGGGGAAATGAGGCACAAAGTCAGACAAGAGCGTTCATAAAAAAAATGAATTTTCTGTTGCTATATATGGATGCAGGGAGTCTGGATAGCAAGCAGGAACAAATGAAATCCTGGCCAGCAGTAAGAAAAAAATGAGCATGTGACTGGACTTGAAAATCATTAGTCCCATGGTGTTCAGATAGGAAAGGAAGAGGTGGCTGCAATGCATCCCTAAAAAAAAAGGTGGGAAGGCTCACCTCTCTGACAGTTATCAACACTGCAGGAAAACTGAATTTCCAGGGCAGAAACTTGGTGTGTTTTAACGGGTGAAGCCAGGAGGAGGTTCTGAGAAGCACCAAGACAGGCAGGTGAGTCCATACTGGGGAAAAAAATTTGTGTGGGGGTATGGAGGATAGAGGAGGGATACAGAAACTCTCATGCAGCAAGTAATTACAAGAGATTACTTTCCCAAAATCACAGGTGATAATTTGTAACACCAAGTAACTGATTTGGGCCTCGTTACCAGCAATAAAGCTGCAGAAATCACTGGACTGGAAGCCTTGACAGTGCAGAAAAAGAACAGGCTCATATTTAAATATATTCACATTTAGTAATTCAATCAAGATTGCCAAATATCGTGAGTTCAATAACTGATTTTAACCTGTATGACATTTGTACTTTTTAGTTATCATCTTAACGAAATATCAACATAATCACAGGCTCATAGAATCGTTTGGGTTGGAAAAGACCTTTAAAATACTGAGTCCAACTGTAATGAAAATTGGCATCACTTGATTTTTCCACAAATACAACGTAGCAGAGGAAAAATGAAGGAATTTGCATATAGATGATCACTCACCAAGTTTCAAAGTGCTTTTGGGATCAAAAAGGAAACAGCTCCAGAGTGAAGTTTGAAAAAGCTTCTGAGGCAAATCAGAGATTGAACTCCCCTCACAATCAGTGGGAAGACACCAGATATTTAACAATTTATACAAAAGCAATTACAGGACACAGCAAAAAGGAAACAACGTGGATGAGTCAAGACCAAAGTGTGTCAAACCAAAACAGCCTGGTGAAACCCAACAAAGACAAGTGCAAGAGCAGTGTACATTGTGCAGGTGGAGAATTCCCAGCTGGGCTGATGGACAGGAGAAAACAACCCTGAGGGGATATTGGATCACAAGCAAAATGTCAACATCACAATGGAATTGCAAAAAAAAAAGCCCTTCGGATTGTTTTAAGAGTGCCACGTGGAAATCAGGATTATTTTGTTTTCTACAATGCTGACAAGGCCACGCAGTGCCAAGTCTGAGGAGAGAGAGAAGTAAACACACGAGAGCACAGAGGAAAGCTGAGGAAATAATAAAGAGATTTGGATACAAAATGATCCATAAGAACACATTAAGGGACCTTGCCAGCCTGGAGGAAAACAAACTGGAGGAGGATGTAACAGGCTCCCATCAGTGACAGCAGAAACAAGAGGATGGGTTATTCAAAGCAAAGTATCTTCATTTCTCAGAGATCACAAAATCCCAGGATGGCTTGGACTGGAAGGGACCTTAAAGATCATCCAATTCCACCCCCTGCCACAGGCAGGGACACCTTCCACTGGCCCAGGCTGCTCCAAGCCCTGGCCAATGTGGCCTTGGACACTTCCAGGGATCCAGGGGCAGCCACAGCTTCTCTGGGCACCCTGTGCCAGGGCCTGCCCACCCTCATAGCCAAGAATTGCTTCCTAAAAGATCTAAGATACTGGAAAAGCTTTTAACCAAATTGGTTAAGCGCTCACTGCCAGCTTCCTGAGGAGGCTGGCACCTCCAAGACTGGCAGATTTTAAGGAAAAATTAGAAATACATTCGTTAAGGATGTTCTAGGGACACTTTAGCTTGCCTTGAGAAGGTGAATGGACTGGGAAGTCCCCCAAGGTCTCTACCAGCTCTGCATTCCAGTATGGAACAATGCCCCAGAAGCCAGGATGTTTAAGCAGGGAATCCTCCAAGAGTCCTCCACTATTTCAGAGACCCCAAGGGCTCATTTGCAGTATTATTTGGAATGCAGGAGAAAATTTGGAAGACAAACATCTCCAACATGGCTACATCAGGAGAGGGCAAACCACCAAGTAAACACCAGTCAGTTTGCCAGACACAGGCTCTGGACAAAACAAGGGAAAACTGAATCAAACTCAATCTGGACTGAAAAAGCACAGGAGTGAAATTAATGACACTCAAGTCAACGTTATGGAAAATAGGCCTTGTTGAGCAAAGCTGACTCCATCCTCTGAGAAGATCCAAGGTGATAAAGTGCTGCAGTGTAACAGGCAATCTTTTGAGGATGACATCCCAATTAAAAAATTACCACTGTATGTGTCAACAAAGCAGCTGAGCAGATTCAGAGTTGGCCGACGGACAGATGACTAAAAGCAGCCACCCGTGGAAAATCACCAGCAAAGTGAGCTGCACTGGGGTTCTGCTGGGCTTCATCCAGAGCCCAGAACCATTCCAGAGGTCCACTGTAGACCTGGAATGCAGGGAACAAAATGTGAAGGCCAGAGCCACTCAAATGGAACCTGCCCAACACTGCCCAGGCAATGCCCTGAGGTTAACTGGACCGCAACCAAAGGCCATGTGGTTGTGGAATTAAGAGTTCCCTCCAAAAGGAGAAGTTACTGGGTATCAAAGGACCCCTGCATTTAGCCAAGAATTGGCTTTTGGAAGCAGTAGTTAGAAACTAATTGAAATGACACCTTGGACACTTGCAGGGATGAGGCAGCCACCACCTCCCTGGGTGCCAGTGTTTTACCCCCCATACTGTAAAAACTTGTTCCTTCTCTCCATGGATCTGCCACGCTTGGTGGAGATGTCCCACACTTCCAGGAATCACCTGGGAACCCACCCTGTCCCTGACATCTGCTGCAGCAGCAGCAGCACAGCTTCCCTGGAAAGCAAAGCCACGTGGGCGAGATGCTCCTGAGCTCTTCTGCCGTGTTTGCTTTTCCAAGGGCTCAAATAGAAAGACGGTCAAAAAATATTTTCTTGAGCTCCCAAATCCATATGAAAAGACTCAGCTATCCAAGAAAGTTCAACAGCTGGGATTTGAAGAAAAAGAACCCAGTTCTCCAATTTCTGGCGCTGCATTTTAAGGCTTGAAAACTTCTGTTGTGAATGTAAGTCAAGTCAAGAGTAAACTGGAAAATATGTGGAATGCCATCATTTTGTAAAAGCCATTAAAAGTCCCATTAAGTGACACCATACACAGAAAACCGAAGAAAATGATTTGTAGAATAAACTAGTACAGAATCAGATGTTTATACAGGGACCTATTCCAAAGTAATTGCATTTTAAATGCTCACAAGCTTCATACAAAATACTTTTCAGCAGGGAAAAGCCCTTAGAACCTGTCTGTCCATACAGATATGACAATTATCCTGGGTAAAATGTCAACAGGAACTGGAATGAATGATCTTAGTTTGCCCATCAAATTGGCAGGAGAAGGTAGAATCATGGAATCGTTAACACTGGAAAAGACCTCAAGGATCATGGAGCCCCCCAACACCACCAAGGCCACCACTAACCCACATCCCCAAGTGCCACATCCACATGGCTTTTAAATCCCTCTATGGATGGGGACTCCACCCCTGCCCTGGGCAGCCCAGGAACTGTGGGGACTCTTAGGACCTTGGTTAAAATAACCACATAAATCCCCTTGTCCATTAAAAAGCGAGTTGTTATTGCCTATAAATCCAAGTATAAAGAACTGAATGGAAAATGAGGAAAAAGAAGACCACGTACAAAACTTCTCACCAGTCTTCAGGATGTATTTCCAATCTCAGAGTGATAAAACCCACTCGTTATCAAATTTAGGGAGCTGGTGTCTAACAGCAGAGAAAGCAGAAGCCCAAGCACTGGGCTTTAATTTGTGGCAGATAAAGAGCCTGATGCCATAAAAGAGGCAAATCTTTTTTTGTTAAGTTCTACAGCAAATTAGAAGGAAAAACCCTGTGGACCCCGCGATGTTATGGTCTATTTTAACTTTTGCTGCAGTCTGCAATCTTTATCCATTTTATCAAAGAATTAGACGTGCCTAGCAGGCATGATGGCATCTATTCTTTTCTCCTTTTTTTGCCAGTTTAGTACTTTTCCTCTCATAAAATACTCTAAGCTTGTCTCCAGTAATCCTCCCAAATCTCTAACCCTCGCTGAGACAAGGAAAGGCAAAAACGATCAGCCCACAAATACACTTCAGCTTTAATCTTCCTACTGAGAAAGTTATCGTACCAAGGCCACGATAAACCCCCGTTTTCTGCTCTGACTTTCCATTTTTCCACTCTCCAGTTTTCCACGTGACTCTTTCAGCCAAGCAGAGGAAGGAGAGACAGGGTAAAGCACAAGCAAATACAAACCAGAGGAGGGGAATGTGGGGGTTTTTTTCAGCTTTTATAAATCCTGTGACGATAATCTCCTAAATGGTTTGCTGGGGAGCGTCAGCAGGCCCACATTTTTTCCTCGCAGAAAGCACAGTCACTTGAAATTCCTGTGCAGTGCTCAGGGTTTTCAGCACATCCATAGTAAACAAAACCCAGAGGAGCTTTGGAAAAATTATCCAAGTCCCACTGACACTCTTAAAAAATCCGTGCGTCTCCGTCATCCTCAGCAGAAGCTCATTCCCTACGTGGTTCTTAAAAATAAAGAGCTTCCACAAATTTCAGAACTGCAAGTGCTGGATATGCCTTAAAAGCTGGATCTTTGCTGCCTGGGAGCCTAATTACAGGTCTGGGATTCCTGCTTCAGACGCCCATGGCACACCTGCCCCTCAGCAAAAGAAAATCCTGGAAATTCCCAACTGTTGCTTCCCATTCCAGCTAACAAATAAACAAACAAAATCCACCTAATGAAGCATTGATAAATCAGAGCATAACACAAAATATATATCATAGACATGTTTTTACACTGATTTCTCTCTCTGCCCAGGTGGGAAGTGCAATCACATTGTCCTTACTTTCTCCAAAAATCAGGTTTACACAAATTTTACTGGGAAAAAATTCCCCCCTTGCGAGGGTGGAGAGGCCCTGGCACAGGGAGCCCAGAGAAGCTGTGGCTGCCTCTGGATCCCTGGAAGTGCCCAAGGCCAGGCTGGATGGGGCTTGGAGCACCCTGGGACAGTGGAAGGTGTCCCTGCCCATGGCAGGGGTGGCACTGGATGGGATTTGAGGTCCCTTCCAACCCAAATCATTCTGGGATTATGAATTTGCATAAATAAACACAGCCCTGCCACTGACACTCCTCCCTCGTATTTAGGGATATCAACGTTTTTGACACAAAAATAGGAACAAAGTGATTCAGCTGAGTGGAAGGAACAAGAAGGTGACACAGTTTAACAGCTCTGCAGAGCTGTGTCTGTCCAACTGGTATCTGAGTCACACGGAAATAATTCCTGAAAATTTATTCCCGGTTTTAAACAGTGACAGATTAAGAATCAGTAATTTTTTTCATTCAAAGACTTAAAAGACCATCAGCAGGTAAAAAACCAGACCAGTGGATTTTTTTTCTCGTCAGTGAAACACAAATCTTCATCTGTTCACTGAAGGGATGCACGGCACGAGAATCCAGTGGCATCCAAAGGGAACAAGGGATTGGCATGTGAAACCAGGAAAAAGAAAATACTACAGAGGATGACAGGAGCCCTTTCCTTATGGATTTTAAGCAGCAAAACTGAGCCTAACTGAGGAGGATCATGGCACAGGCAGGTCAGTGAGCACGAGGGAGCTCATTTGGGACACAAACAGAGAGAGGAATGCCCCTGCACACGGAGAGACTTCAGGAATCGCAGAGGAAACAGAAAGTACACGGAGCACTTGTGCTGCGGAAAGGGAAACCAGGGGCCTCTGCAGATACCATCAGGCCCCAAAGGCAGGGCTGGAAGACAAATGAAGATCATAATCCGCACTGAAGGGAAGAGCGAGCTCACAGAGGAAGATATAAAAGTTGTGTTTCCCTTTCCACTGCTTTCCAGAGAGCTGCGAGTCTGCTCCGAGGTCCTGGCTGGAAACACGGAGGGTCCTGGCTACCTGAGGAGAAGGGTCTGAACCACCCCTGCCCCAGCCACAGCAGCAAAAGCCCTGGATTTGGAGCCAGATGGAATTCTGCTCATGCCACAGCTTTCACAGCAGGTGACCCAGCAGCGACATCCCAGCGGTGCGTGTCCCACTTCCCTGAAAGGGAGATCGCTGCCAATCCCACGCCTTGGAGAACTTCCCAAAAGCAGGCACTCCCCTGGATTCCACACACACCTCCCTTGCCTGAAGTGGCTGTGTTTGCACCTCCGTGTCCGAGCCCAGCTCTTCCAGGCAGATTGGATAATTCAATTTAGCCCCAATTCAATTATCATTTTAATTATGCTTTCAGCGCAGGTACTGAGGGCCTTTCATAGAACTGCTGCTCCAAAGCATCCTCACTCTCCTAAAAAATGCTGTCAGAAGCACCAGGAACAGCATCACCTCTCTTCCCTGCTCTTCCCCGTTATCCCTGTGGTGGGTTACGGATCCTGGGCATCAGGAAAACTCAACTGCAGGTTTTAAAACTCCCTGGATGGTTCACCCACTGCAATGCAGGCTTACCATGGAGTGTGACAGATGAGTGTCGACCAAAAGCATCCCCACAAATGCCCTCCCTAAATGATTGTATCCCAGTTATTCCACACACCTTTTTTTTTGCAATTTAGGTTTCTCACTCCAAGGAATATTTTCTGAACGAATTCCAAACACCTCCAGGGCACACATTTTGCTTCCAGTCCCTTTGTTCCAGAGGGTATATATCTACCTGTCCAAAAAAGTGTGTCTTTGCTGACAGCCAGGAATTTTAATCATCTGAAGAATACACCCCAAACCCCCCAGATGTGGACAATAATATCTGTAACACTTATCCCACGTTTCCTAAAATAAAGCATGGGATTTGGGAGAGAAAGATTCCTTCTAAAAAACATCAACATTTGCTTTGGTAAACAAAAAGTTGGTAATAACTGGGTAAGTTGGTATTTGCAACTTCCAGAACAGAAGTTAATCAGATTTAATGTAAACTGAATGCAAAATACACAATGCTGGCTGATATCAGTCCTTTTAATAACTATAGATGCATAACAAGAATAAATACACAGATCATAGCTGCTGTTTGGGGTTTTTTTTCTTTTAATAGACTCAACCATAAAGGTCAAGAGAAGCCACGAAACAGTTAAAATTCAGAATCAGAACGGACCGAAAAAAAAAGAAAATATGCATTTGGCCTCTTCATACTAATTTCCTTTTTCTTTACATTGCTCAACATCGCTCCTCAATTTGAGTTCTAATCAACAACCACTTCACAGCTCACATTTTATGAAATAATGCAGTTGATGCAATCAAGTCCAGCAAAATGTTTCCCTAAAGATGTTTCCATCATTCACATTCCTTTAAAAAAACACACACACACACAAAAAAAGGCTCTGACTTCCTCCATCACTATTTAACAGCAAAAATAAACACACCACTGCATCTTAAATCATATTTTGATTAAAACAGAAATAGAATCTTTCTGGGGTTTCTTTCTGCTTAGTACAACATGTCTTTGTCCAGGAGAGGGGAAAAAAAATACCCTCAACCTGCTCATTTTTCTACACTTGACAATAATGAGCACCAAATAAATAAAATTCAGCCTATGGAAATACAAACCATAACCCAAAAGCTCATCACGATGTGCAGTGGGGGAAGAAAATGCCCCCAAAACCCAACCCGGTACAAAACCTCTTTCTGCTAATGAATATTTATTTCATTTCCATACTTCCAGGCTCCTCTGCTTTCTATAAAGGACTGAAACCAAGCTCCTTTTCGGCATTATTCACCCACAATATAGCGACGGACTTCACTGCCCTGAACACCACAATGCCAACAACAGAGCACGCAAGCAATCATTACTAAAAAGAAATTTAAAAAGGAAAAACAGGTAAATAATCCACATTTTCATAAAAACGAACGGAACACGCATTTTATACGGGCAGAAAACCTTAACACCGCCTCGCATTTCCCAACCTGGATGTCCCTGCTTTCATTCCTGTGGATGCTGCGCGCCGACATCCCCCCGCCTCAGCAAACCCTTTAACCATTTTATAACCATTTAAAAAGCATTTTTAACCCCCCCCCCCCCC